>PVJO010008924.1:0-72156 GCA_004026905.1 Hystrix cristata | reverse complement strand
CTGCATTCAGTTTACTGCTGGGAATACAACCTGGGGAACTTATCCTTTAGTCTGAGTTTATTAGTTTATTGATTCTACTGGGTTTCAAAGAACAGGATGCTTACCAAAACTTACCCTAAACTAGTCTTAAATTATACTGCATTCACATTAAACCACAAGAAACAATCCTTTAGGGATTATCTTAATTGTATCATCATTTATACTTTGAGACATAGTTCTTCATTCTGTAAATCAGACTGTAACCATAAGAGACTGAGATCATGTTTATACATTAGGATCCCTACTAATGGGAACAGCTCCCACACATTTAGTAGGAGTTCAGTATATGCCCTAGTCACTTCTCCCAATGAGGCTTCCATTAAAAAAAACTCCTGAGATTTTGGAGTGAAGAGCACATCTGGATTTGGATCCTGGCTCTACCACTTACAAGTTGAGGAACCTTGAACAGGTTACTGACCTCTACTAAGCTTAAATTTTCTCACTTGTTAAGTGGGGATAATAATGCTCACCCCACAGCATTTTTACTAAAGATTAAATGAGAATACGGATATCAAGCATTTTATAAATTTAAATTTAAAACTACTCTCTACTTATTAATACAGTACTATTTAGGGATGAAGACATTGTTTTCAACTTATCCTTTTTCTTCTCCAGCACTTGGTCTGCTGGCTGGCACTGGGCCTACCGCACAGTGCACAGTACCCATTTCCATGAGGATGATGACAACAAAGCACCAAGGTCACAAACTCCAAAAGCAACAGGTGACCACCAGTTGGAAGAAAAGATCATAACTACAAGACTGACTCAGATTAAGTCTCCAAGGACTCATGTTTGAAAAATGCATATCCGTCAGCATTAAAAAAAATAAGCCACACACATGAAAATCCAGAACTTCAATTGACAAAACAGTTTGTTTCTGTGTACTTAAGATTTCACAAATGTCACTATAGTCCTTTTGCAAAAGAAACAAAAGACATGTTTTTAAAAATCCTGCACTGATCTAAGAGAGGTTAAAAAAGAATTGTCACAATAACATAGCAGCACAGGCTTAATATACACTCTAAGTCACTTTTAATGGCTTCAGTGAGGCTTTTTGGAATGACTTATAGTTTACAAGGAGCTTTCTCACTTCATCCTCAAAACCAACCTTTCAGAGGAGTTACTGACCCCACTTAAAGTGGAGGAGACTAAATAAACTGACTGGTAAATAACAGAATTGGGAATCATCCTATGTCCTTAAAGTACAGGCTGTGACTTTTTAATCCTCACTGTTGGGATTTTAAGATGATGAAGCTGACTTCAGCCTTTGTACGGGAATAAGAGTCTTCTTCAGAAAATGTTTTGCCTTTTTAAGTGGGCATAATGGTGCATGCCTACACTCTGGGAGGCTGAAGCATGAGGATTATAAATTAGAAGTGAAGACCCTAATACTGCCCAATACGTTGGTGTGAAGACCCTAATACTGCACAATACGTTGATGTGGAAGACCTTAATACTGCCAAAAAAGCGTGGGGGGGTGTTACCTTTTAAATACAAAAATTGAAAATCAAGACCATCCATGTTAATGTTTACAGTAGGTATTGAGTATGTCATAGTTCCAATATGTCATTAATTTATTATAAGTTTCCCTAAATAAACTAACACAGATGAGCTCGGTCTTCTACCTGGGTCTCAGAAGAAAATAAAGTTCTGCTTCTGAGAGGCTAGACTTAGGATAAGAAACCAGTGAAGAGTTCAGTTTATTCTCCTGAAAAGAAACAAGGATTGTCGAGCTATGCCCTGATCCAGACGGGAGCTGCTATACCTGGGGCTCCATCTACCTCATTAACACAGTGCTTTGGGACCCAGCCCAACTCTTCACGGTCACTCCAAAGGAGAGACACAAACTGCCCTCCATAGCTGAACTGTGGACCAGGGGTCACTAACATCAAGCCACTGTAAATCATGTGTGTCTAAAGGGAAAATAGGCCCAGCCACAGCAGAGTCTTTCACTCTGGAGAGTGGCAAAGGAGTCCAGAGCCAGTCATGACCTACCTGTTTGTTAAAGTACTAAACACATGTGGCCCACACAAGCTATAAATTATGGAAGTGAGCCCATTAATGTCATTCTGTAACAGTCCTCAGGAGTGGAGTACCAAATCTCCAGGAGGTTTATGTAACACCCAGCTTGAAGGAAAACAACACAGACACATGGTTCACCAAGAGACTTCCATCTGTTTCCCTCTAATGCATATTCATATACATATTCACAATTGTTTTAGGTTTCATAAAGCTCTGTATGTCTAGAACTCTATCACCTACCTTATACTGCTGTAAAGAAACAGATGGTTGCTCTTTGGTTAACCCATCCTCTGGTTCATGTTTGGATTTACCTTCCTCTAATTTATAAAGTACTTGAGAACTTTCTTGTATCCTACAAAACAACTTTTGAGACAAAAAGAAAGTGTAGGTAAGCCATACATTAAACTTAAATGCTACCATGAAAGGGAAATTTTAAGGCGAGGACAGTACTGGCTCTTAAATTCTTAAATAGAAAATTAACATTTATATTTTTAAAATCAACAAGTATTACTCCAAGTAGAATACGGTCATTAAGCCACAGTTCTCCCATTTCCTTTACATTGGCCTGAACCCAAAGATGATATATTCATTTCTGTACCAATTATTCACCTCAGAAATGTGTTGTGACTAATTCAAGTTGAATTATTCAAAAATGGCAATTTTATAAGATGCTTAAAGAAAACCTGTAAAAATGCAACAGCATCCTTCCTCCTACTACCAAAGTTTTTCTTTTGGGGTGGGGTGGGGTGCTGGGTATCAAACTCAGGGACTTGAGCTAAATCTCCAACCCCTAAAGTTTTCTTAAAACCACCTTACACCCCCAGTGCTGGATTATATTCTTTCACAAAAAAAAAAAAAAAGCTCAAAGTTGATTTGCTAAGCCATAATGAAAAGGACTTTTCACTTTGGATTTTTAACTTCAAATGGAAGCTTTATGAAATCATAGGTCAGAGAAGGACCATGAAGAGATGTGATTGCCCAATTCACGACAATGCCCACCCTCTCGCAAAACCTGAGCTCTTTTTCAAAATGATTTCCAGAGCAAAGTTCACCAAGTTTTCTAATACTTTCTGATGCAAAATTCTACCTTTCTGAGAAGAGAACAGATCTGCTGCCGCACTCCTGGAGACTGGCTATTAAGATTGTACGTGATGAAGAACTGAATCCATTGCATTTCTTTTGCAGAAACAATTTCTGTGCTTCGACTGCTTTCACAAAGCAAGCCTAATGTATCTATCCGTACCTAAAATACATCAAGCAATAAAATGTTCATTTGTCAATTAAATAAGTAAAGCCTCAACCAGTTGAAATGCCTAATTATTTACACAGACCACCAAAGGGGGAAAAGTAAGCTTCAGCTTACCCACGTGCACTTCAGAAAAGTTTTCTAATCCCAAAGGTCTGGTAGTTATTTCCAGTGAAGTTATTTTACTAAATGTATAAACCAGGGCTTTTTAACAATAAACAAGCTGAACTCATACTCGGTGAGCTTCATTCCCTTTCCTCTTTTTCCTCAGTGACATGTTACCCTGGCCCGTCACCTCACTCTCACATGACTGCCATGCATTTCTAATTGTTCTCTTGGTTTGTTTTTGCTCCTACTCTGTAAACTCATCACTGTTGCTATTAATATGACTTTCTTGCCGAAGACAGAGTGGCTCTGGTTAAATAGTTTCTTTCAAATGATTACTGGGAACCAAAAAAGTCATCAGCCTAACACTGAAGCAGTGTATAAAATATACCAAACTCTTCTCTCCTGCCAGCAAATGGCTTTAATCACTGTCCAGACCTCCTATGTCTGTCCTCCTCCAACATTCCACCTTCCTACTCAACCACCACCTACACCGATCAGTTTCTGCAGAGCCTCCCAGGCAAGTCCTTGTGCATGATACTTTGTCACCTATGTGTTCCTCTCAGGGTTCTCAGGTGCTTTATGCAAGTTTGCTCATCCTTTAAGTAAACATTAAGAAGCCTGAGCATAAGAATGATACTTCTCACTTTCTATTCAGCCTCATTAAGGACTTAGCCCCCAAACAGCACTAGAACAAGCAGCAGCCTCTATATTGAACCATTAATGAATGAAGGAATCAGGGACCTGCTACAGTGTACAAACACCCAGCCATTGCATTTCCTTACTTGGCACTGCTGATGAATTAAGCCTTGCTTTATCCTTGCACTGGACACAAGGTTCTCCCAGGCGTCAGTTGCAGACTGAAGATGTCCATGAGCTCTGGCAGTTCTCAGACATGCCATCAAAGCTCCCAGAGCCCCTCTGCTACTACAGGACCCTAAGGATGGAAAAGACTGGTATGTCTCAAAAGCACAATAACAAAGACTATTACTGTATTATGCAACTATCTGATTATCAGTGCCTGTGTTCGTGTTTCCAATTAACATTATACCTGAAGAAAAAAAATCATTTAAAACTTTATCTAACATGAAATAAAGTTCCCATCCTCAAGTACCTATTATTTAAAATTATTTTTGTGTCAATAATTTTAAGTAACCATAATTCTCATATGTTAACATAAAAAAACTAATTTATTTGCTAATATTTTTTACTTTTTCCTTAACACTTAGAAAGTGAACCAGGGAGTAAATCAGGAAAAAAAATCAAGTGAAATATTACAAATAGCAATAAAAAAATTAACTTTCTGGCAAGAATAAGAAAAACACTTCAGTGACTAAAGACCATTATTTCCCTAAAATTAAACACAGACCCTCTCTGTATTTTCCAGCTAGTGTTCTTAGTAGTAAAGAAGATAAAGGAGGACCACAAAGAACCTGCTGTCATTACTAGAGAAGCAGAAACCTCTGGCCTATAGGGCACCTTGATATTAAAAAAAAAGACAATTTTCCTTCAGAAAGAATCCTAAATTTTAGATAGTTTCTCAAAAAGGCAAGAAAAATTGTTTAAAATTACAAATAATGGAAGCTGGACCCAGTGACCAATGCCTATAGTCCCAGTTACTCATGTAGCTGAGGCAGGAGGATCACTTGAGCCCAGGAGTTCAAGGCCAGCCTGAGCAACATAGCAAAACTCCATCTCAAAAAAAAAAAAAATTTTTTTTATAGAGAGATCAAATTTTCCTATCACCACATGGTTACTCTTTGACATACTAAAGAGTTTTAGTCGTTTAAATTAAAAATATTTCTTGGGCTGGGGATTTAGCTCAGTGATTAGAGTGCTTGCCTTGCAAGCACAAGGGCCTGAGTTCGATCCCCGGCACCACAAAAAAAAAAAAAAAAATTCTTAAATTGTGCTGATATCATATCCTTGCATTGTTAAACAGAATATAATTTGAAGATTTACTTGATGAGTTAGAATGATAATTTTCCACATTAATTACCGAATTATGCTTTAATGCAGTGATTTCTTCAGGGTACTGAGTTCCAATGGAATGTTCGACCACATTCTAAATGACTACAGATAACTATTTCTTTAAGTTTTATCTCTTCCCCAGAGATAAAAACTGCTACTGCCAATGTACTGGTCTTTAAATTTGCCTAAAACAATTTTTAATTACTGCCTCAATCACTTGAATAAGCAAATTATGCAAAGCGCACACACTTTTACTCCAGACTGACAATAAAATAAATTAAGAACTTGGTAAAATGAATTAAAACCCTGGAATAAAGGAAGGCTTATCTGGTTTCTTTAACTAGAATCACTCCTTGAATTGCAAAAATGACTTCAGCCAAAGAAACTCCATTTCAGCTATGTAGAGGAACACTTATTTCAATGTGAAATAGCTACTATTAATACCTTCCTTTACCATTTATGTAAGTGGTAATATTTGAATTTGAATACAATTAACATCTGCCTGGGTGCATACATTTAAGCACAACTAGAAATTACTGAAATAAAAATTAATTTTTCTTACCAGTTTTAGCATCAATAGAAGTCTGAAGAATCTGTACCATGTACCTTAAGCTTTCGGGGCTGTAATTCAACAATTTTGGCAAGTAATAATCAATCACATAAGATTTTTGATCCAGGTTTCCTTCACACAGTATATAAAGGAGAGGAGAAACCCAAGTTTCATGCCACTGGTCAATCCAAGTGCTGTCAACAGTCTGGGATTTCAAATGATTCTTATGATTTTTAAACATGGTTTCCAAGAGGTCACTTGCATAAGGAACCAATGTCTGGTCCCCCATCATCTCTAAAATTTGAGATGGAATAGTATTATCTATTGCCAAAACGTGTTCAATTCCTATGCATTCTACCAAACAGCCAAGGCATGTGTACTTTCCTTTAATATGCCATTCCAATTGCAGAAGGCTCTTAGTCAATTCCAAAAAGAAAGGATCCGTGACCAAATCTGCCCCTTCTATAGTGAGTTGGTGCATTTGGAGAAGATTTCTGAATATGATTTTGGTTTGGTGTCTGAGAGCATCCAATGGATGCTCCCAGTGGGTATAGACATACTCCAAAAGTCTCCCCACTAGGCTTGAATTTCCAGTCAGACTGTCTTTCAGGTTTGGGGAACTTGATTTAAGGATATGCATGGCTGAATTTGTCCACGATGCCAAGATTCTAGACAGAAACATTTCCAGTGCTGATTCCTTAATCCTAAAGAAAAATGAACCAGGAACCATATTTTTGTAAACTCGACTACTAAATTTCATTTTATGATCAGACATATTAAACGCAAGAATAAACAGTAAACTCAGTTATTACTAAATTAACAGCAAAAAATTACAAATAAGGCCAAAATAGTCTTCAAATTTCAAATTTGTATATGAATCTTTTCACCTTATAGAAAATATTTCAAAAATGAACACAAGGAAATTTGGGGAGGATGAATGACATATTCACCATCTTCATTGTAACAATAGTTGTTTCAGAAGTGTTTTTAAACAGACTGCAGTCCAAGGGTTGAGGAAGACAGAGGGAACCTTTTTTTTCCAGAATGATGAAAACAGCCACAAAATGGATTATGACAATGGTTAAGGAACTTTGAAATACTAAAAATAAAAACCTGAATTTCACATTTTAAACATGTGAAATGGACAGTATACAAATTACAGCTCCAACATTAAAAAATTATTTTAGAATGCTTTGGGCTTTTTACTACAATTGCCATCCTTTCTGTTACCAATCTATCTATGGTTGGACATTTTAAGTACATGACCACTTTCAGCCATTATGGCAGAAACACGAAACACAGCCCTGTGAAGCCAGACCTGATTACAATTGCTGGTGCAGGTTCTTATTAGGAATGTGCTCACGGGTACACATTTACTTTTCTAAGCTTCATTTTACCCATTCAGCAAATTAGATTTCTTACCTATATATCAGACATGTGAAGATTATATACTATGTTGAAGTTCTTCATAAATTCTAAAGTACTATACATATACGAAAAGTTTTTTTGAGACAAGTTCTCATTATGTAGCCCAGGCTGGCCTCAAACTCTTGGCAATCCTCCTGCCTCAGCCTTCCAAGAGCTGGGATTACAGGTATGTGCCACCATGCCTGGATGCCAATATAGAAATTTTTAGTTTTGTTTGCTTGTTAGTTTTTGGTGCTAGGGAGTGAACCTAGGGCCATGTGCTTCACCACTGAGCTACATACCTCACCCAAGTTTTCACAGCTCTAAAAAAATCTAGCATAGGGGCTGGGGATTTAGCTCAGTGGTTAGAGTGTTTGCCTTGCAAGCACAAGGCCCTGAGTTCGATCCCCAGCACCAAAAAAAAAAAAAAAAAAATCTAGCAGAGACAGTTAAAATTAATTTTAGAAATGTTCATTGGTGGTTAACCTGCACCAATAATTTCTGTAACTCTCTCCCTTCATCCTGTATTCTCTTTCATGCTCCTTTATCTCCCTACACATGTCACTTTTAATTAAGATTTATCCTAATCACTTTTCATTGAATTACTAAGTATGTTGGCTCAGCTGCATCTTTTAAATGTCTTATAAGCAAAACGAAATATAAGACAGCAAAATCACAACTCACTGTGAACTCAAGGTGAATAAAACGTGCACAGTATCCAAGAGTAGGGCCTCCCCACTCGGGCCCATGCTGCCATTCTGCCAGTCCAACATCGCAAGTGTCCCCTGACACAGGAATAAGAGTGCAGACCCAGGGACATCGGCCCAACAAAGGCTCCCACAGCTGCTCACGAACCATTTGGGCACCCTGTTGTAGTCCACTGTGCGGAGAAGTAAACTGCTAATCTGGAAAAATACAGCAGAACTAATGGAATATAAAGTCTTTAAATTTTTTCAAGAGATATTTCAAAATGTAAATCCTTAAATCTCTTTCCCTTAAAATATTCTAGGAAAAATAATGGCAAAGAAGCCACAAACATTAGGTTGTTATACTAGTATTAATATTAAAAGGGAAAAAATTAAATCCAAGTATATGAATTTTTGCTGGTTTGAAAGTACTGGTATCCCCAACACCCCCACAAAAGAAAGTACTTTTGACAGAGCACAACACATTGCCACCTGCAGGCAGATGAGCTTACTGCTTTCAGAGGTGATTTGAGAAAATTTTTCAATTTTATCCAATTACTTTGGGTGAACTCATAAAATAGCACACATATATTTTATATAACGTCGTAAGAGTAAAAGGACAAAATAAGTTACCAAACAATACAGCAAGGAGAAAAAAGCTTCTGGCAGTAAATACAAACACTGTGACCTAAATTATCAAATTATACTTTCCATATGGATCACAATCACTAAAAAACTAAAGCCCACAAAGCTTCCTATCCCAAGGAATATGATTTGGATTACTAAAAGAACCCAAATATAGACCCCAAACCCAGTAATATAGTCTATTACTAAAAAGACTAATATCTATACATTAATATCTATACATTAATCTCTGTATAATTTTAGTATTATAAATATTTTATGATAGTGAGAAATAGAACAGACTAAAAAAAACTAGAAAAATATATACCCAAAATGCTGATAGTAATTATCCTTATGAGATAGGCTTTCAAGTGAGTGTTACTGTCTTTCTTTTTTGAAATAGTAAGAGGGGTTGGGGATTTAGCTCAAGTGCTAGCCTAGCAAGCACAAGGCCCTGAGTTCAATCCCCAGCACCCATCCCATAAAAAAAAAAATTATAAGAAAATCAGCCAAAAAATTCACTGTGCAAAACAATTTTAATTCACTTTAAAAATATTTTTTACCCTGGGTTCAACTGGCAACACAGAAAAAACAATTATTTTAAACACATATCTAATTCTCAATAAAGTACAATTCTAAAAGGGAGATATACTTACTAATTCAGGAATATTTTCAGATGGCTCAAACATAGTCTTAATAAAAAGAATAACAGCTAATCCAGATGTACTCTGAATTGTCTGTAATAGGTCATCTATTTGGCAAAAAAGCAGAGAGCAAGTGTTAAAGCATAGATCTCCTACTAAGATCATACAGTAGAAAAAAGTAGATGCTTTGGGGTCAAAGAGTGCTGTGTACAGTTTCCAGCTTCACCACTTCCTGAGCAGGATTGAAAACTGTTAATTTATTAACCTCCCAGGATCTCAGTTTTTTTTTCTGTAAAATGGGAAAATATAACTGCTATCTGACAAGTTGTTATAAGGCTTAAAAGACAATGAACATGAAGCCTGTAAGTCCAGCACACAGATATTTAATAAATGATTCTCTCCTCTCTCATCCACTCTTTTCCCCTCTGTCAACAGCTTCTGAATACACCTACTGGCAACACCACCTCCTCCCTTTCCTCCAGTGATTACTCTGTACCCCAACTCACAGGCATACACTTTTTCTTAAAGAGATTTCAGGGCCTATGTAAAGAACCTGTATCAGTGCTAATTACAAACTGCTATCACTGGCACTGTACTCAAAGCAAACAATTTTGATTGGGTATCTTCTTTTTGTCTGTCTCTATTAGCTTCTGATAATATGGTGATTTATTTAAACTGGACTAAGAAGTATGACAGACACTACGAATTATCTACTAATTATTCATTCTGCCCTTCATCCCTTGATAACAAAATGGACTATGGGGCAGTCACATGCCAAATGCAAGATACATTTTTTTAAGCAAAATACTTGCTTCCTCAATCTTCTTTGCAACTACAGGTAGTCATGTGATAGGGTTCAAGCCAGCCAATGTACCTCTGTCTTTCCCAATTAAAAGTAAAGAACACAGACACAATGTCTGGAGCTACAGATAGCAAAAATGAGGCAACATGTACATAGGTGAAAGCCAAGATACTAAAGATACCAGAGCACAAAGGCAGAAAATGTTTGGGTCCTACGCTGTCTATAGCGATTCTAGATCACCTGCTGCAGAACTTCCAGTTATGTGGGGAGGGGAAGCTTTAGTCTCTGAAGTTTGGTTTTCTGTTACTTGCAGCTAAACACTTTATTGATACATGAAGCTGTAAAATCCAGGAGAATAACAACATTGAATGACATTAACTTTTCAGAAGAGAAGTTGCCTCCTATTAAGATTCATATAGTCTCTGTATTTTGCAAAAGTATTTGGGAGTTTTTGTTTTGTTTTTTAGATTAACAAATTCTGTTTTAACAAAATCAAATATCCTCGCCAGGCATGGTGGCATATGTCTATAATCCCAGCACTCAGGGAGACTGAGGTAGGAAGATCCCAAGTTTGATCCTAGCCTGGGCAATTTAGCCAGACTCTATCTTAAAATACAAAATAAAAAGGGCTGGGGATGTAGGTCAGTGTGAAGTCCCTGGGTTCAATTCCCAGTACCAAAAAAATAAAAAATTAAACATCCTCTGAAAAGTTGCCTATAAATTATGTCTAAAAAATAACTTCAACTAATTTACCTTTCTTTTAATAAAATCTGAGATTCTGGGCAAAAAGAAAAATGGAAATAATAATTGGACAATAATATTCTAGAACTTTCACTAGTTACCATGATTAAAATTATAAACAACACTCTATTTTATCTCAATCAGCCTAGCAAAACCATGAGTCATTTACTGTTTACAAAAAAAAGGTCTAAATAGAGCTCATTAACAGTTTGTTAAAAGTATATTAAATTCTGGGGCAGGTGTGGTGACGCATGCCTGCAATCCCAGCACTTGGGAGGCTGAGGCAAGAGGATCGCCATGAGTTCAAGGCCAGCCTGAACTACATAATGAGTTCAAGACCAGCCTGGACTACTCGGCAAGATTCTGTTTCAAAAAATAAAATAAAATAATATTATATTAAATTCATACATACATTACCATATAGAATTGGAAGTAAAAAGAGAAAGAATAATTTAACTTGTTATGTAGGTACTTACATCTTAGGTATCACTTTTGTTAATACTATTATAATATAAAAAAGGTACAAAAAAATGACCCCAAACTTACAGCTTAATAAATTATACAAGGTAATAACTCCTGGACTCACCATCTGTGAAAGAGAACTTGGCACCCACCCTGAAGGTTAATCCATGTGCCACATCCCAATCACAAACCCTTTTTCTTACTCTGAGTAAGCATCATCCTGACTTCCAGAGTAACAACTTCCTTATAGCTTTTCAACAGTTTTATCAATTAAATGTGCATTTCTAGACACTATCATTGTTTCAATTTTTTAAATATCTTTTAGATGTCAATAAAACGGTGATACTGTATCATTTCACTTCATTTTAAGTAGTCAGTTAGAGAAAGTTCCCTTCATCTATGTGGTTTCTTAGTGGTACAGTTCATACGGACAAAAGCTACACATGTAATATAAAAAAGAATATTGACGAGGCTCACAATTAACTGTTGTCATTATCTGAAGACAGCACGTGTCGCTAAGGAAGAATGTATGAATTATACTAATCTTTCTAGACCTTCCCTCTAAATGTGGAGATTTCTTCTAAACAATTTTCTTTTGCTACTTAAAGTTTGTGGCTTTCAACACCAAGAATTCATGGGTTCTCTTCTGTGAACGCAACGCACAACATACACACAAATTTAGAAAAGTCCTTCGACATTATCCCTTGCTAAAATAGTACATCTGAAAGAAAAAAGCATTAATAAAGCTGTGTAATCCATGGCCTTTCCTCGCTTTCTAAAAAGCTGGGAAAGGAGTTCTACAACTGAGTTAAATATGCTTCATAACTTCACTAGGAAAAGCTGATTAATACTCAACGTAACCATCACTTACCATCACTTAGAAACTTGGTGAAAATACCCAGCAAGCCACACATACTTTGCCATATGGGAGAAGTGGAAGTTTTCCAAAGATTTTCCTGGAAATCTTGCACTTTCTGTACTAACATCATTGAAACTCTAATGCCTACCAGCAAGTCATTCATCAACTGTGTCTGAACAATATGATTTCCAGCAAATTTTCTACAAAGAAGAAAAGACATTATTACAAAATAAAATCCAAATGAAAGTGTCACCATTTCTAACCTCTCCAAAATAACCACATTCCTCAACCAAATGGCCAAAATCAATTTTAGATTATGCTGGACATCTCTGCTTCTATCTTCCATTCGCATACACATTCCAGTAATGTAGACATTAGTGCAAACTTCCAACACTCTCGACACTCTTAATGACTAACTTCTCTCTCACTTCGTATTTTAGGGTAAAGATAAATTCAGAAAAAAGAGAGAAATGAATGATATAACTTACAAACGTCAACATTCCCTCAATCTTAACAGACGTTTTTCACCTGGCTACCAACATACCAGACTCTTTTAGATTTTCTCACCATCACTTCTTCCCAGACATCTCAGGGCCCCATACGTGCTGAATAGTTGCTCCACCACTGAGCTACTTCCTCAACCCTCCCTAATCTCTTTACATCAGGGCCCTCCAGGACTCAGTCTTTAGCCCTCTTCTTTTCTCTACCAATTCTCTCCCTAATACTGATCTCATCTAAATCACAAACTTTAAATTGTAATCTATATGCTAATGATTTCCAAATTTTTATCTTCAACCCATACATCTCCAAACCCAGATTTATATATCTAACTTGCTACTCAATATCTTCATTCCAATGTCGAACAGACATCTCAAAATATACTAATTTATGTGCAACTGCAAAACTATTTCACCTGCTAATCTCCACCTACAAAAAACATTACAATCATTCCTACCTCCTGTCCTCTTCATCCCATCCATAAGAAAATTCTGTTGGTTCTACCTTCAAAATGTATCTAGAATCAGACCACCTTCACTGCTACCATCTTGGCCTGAGCTACTCTGACCCTGATTCCAACTGGTCTCCCAGTTCTACCCTGGCCTTTTGTAGTCCATCTTTGACAGAAAATACAGAATGATTCTATTACTAAAACACCGGTTAGAAAAAACACTTTGGAAGTTCCTTAAAATGTCAAACGTAGGATTACCATATGATCTAACTATTCCACTCTTTCACTTATGCAAAAGAAGTGAAAACAGGATCTCAAACATATAGTTCTGTACTAATGCTTAGAGCAAGATATTCATAATAGCCAAAAGGTAAAAAAAGGCTAAATGTTCATCAACAGATAAATGGATAAACAAAATGTAGCATATGCATGTAACAGAATATTCAGTCATAAAAATGAATTAAATTCTGATACAGAGTACCACACAGGTAAATCTTGAAGATATAAGTGAAATAACCCTGACATAAAAGGTCAAATATGATTCTATTTATAGAAAGTACCTAGAACAGACAAATTCAAAGAGACAGAAAGAAGTTACCAGGCACTGTGGAGAGGGATAAAGAGACAACATATTTTCTTTTGGACATACTGAATTTGAGGCAACTATAAAACATCCAACATGAGACATCTAGAAGAAAGTGACTACATGAATCTACCACTCAAGGAAGAGCTCTAACTTGGAGTGATAAATCTGGGAATCCTGAATATATAGATGGTGGCTGGCACCAAAGAAAAGGATGATTTTAAGCATGTACTGGTCAGCTTTCCCACTACTGGGACAAAATGCCTGACAAATACAGCTCAAAAGAGGAGAGGCTTATGTGGCTCACACTTTCAGAGATTTCAGTCCAAGTCAGGTGGCTTCAAGGAAGCATGGCAGAAAAGAATGGCAGAGCGAAGCTCCTTATTTCATGGTATCCGAGAAGTACAGCACAGGAGAAAAGAAACAATAAGAGATCTACCCTCCAAAGGCAGACCCCTAGTGACCCATCGCGAACCAGGCCCCACCTCCTAACGCACATTCAGTGATGAACATCAGTGGATTAGCCCACTGATAGGTAGAGCACCCTCATGATCCAATCACTCCTCCACGAGTCTTAATCCAGTCAAATTGGCAACTAAGACTAACTGGCACATAGTTCAAACGGAATAAAAAGGACTGGGCCACACTTAGGAGATGAGCCAAAGAAGAGCACATAAAGGAGACAGAGAAAGAGCTGCTGGGGAGGCAGAAGACCCTGAATCAAAGATGGTATACAAGTATTATTTCTACTCCCTCTCACACTTCCATAAACCAACAGCCATGAGATTTGAAACATAAAAAGACATAAATATATAAAGGCAACAAACAAGCAACAAGACAATAGCAATAATATTTTAGAAGCTGCAGTACAGATGGATGAGTGGTAACTGACTTAGCAGAATCAAAAAGGTGAATACTAAGCCAGAGAACAAGCCTAGAAGAAGCCTGGTCTATAGCCCCCAAACACTCAGAAACTGTCGGCAGTAAGTATGCCTAATACAGAAGAAAATGCAGGGCTAAAACAGGAAAAATGCCTACAAGTCTGCTTCAAAATAAGGAACTCTGAATCATACCACCAAGCCAGCCAATAACTGGTTTACTTTTAGAGAATATAAAACAGCACAAGTGTCTAGAAGGAAAACAGCACACGTGGATAAGGTAGCAATGCCACGCTACAAACAGGAGAATTAGGGAAACATACACACGATGGATGCCGAAATCCAAGGCCTCAGCTTTTTACCTTCAGCAATGAGAATATTAACAGAATAGTTTGGATGATTCTTCCATGACAAATCTACCACCCAAGCAGAGAACTAAAGATACTGACATAGCTGGGGATTTAGTTCAGTGGTTAGAGTGCCTGACTCAGAAGCATAAGGCCCTGAGTTCAATCCCCAGCACCAAAAAAAAAAAATAAATAAAGATACTGACATAAAGGGTTCCCCCAAGAAACAGCCCAGCTAGACTGGCCCTAGAATAAAACCTGTAGCCAACCCACTATTATGGTTTAAGGTCTAAAATATGCCCCACAAGGCATGTTCAAAGCTGGGACCAGGGTGACTGGATCATGGGGACCTGATACTCATCAAAAGATTGATCCATTGATGAGTTCATAGGTAAATGTGCTGTTAGGAGGTGGGGCCTGGTTGGAGGAGGTATGACACTGGGGGAATGCCTCTGGAAGGTGGTCCTCCCTTCACTCTCTGCTTCCTGGTTGCCATGGATTGAACAGCTTTCTCCACCAAGCCTTTCTACCATGCTGTTTCTGCCTTGGACCCAGCTAACCATGAACTGAACCTCTAAAACTGAGTCAAATTATACATCCCCAGTTTTAAGTTGCAGGTGTAGGGCACTGTGTCCCAGTGACAGAAAAGTGACTAATACACTCAATGTACATGTATATGCATATACATTCAAATCTATTCTCAATGCCATATTCTCAAGTATGAATACCCAACCAAGGACAACCAGACTTCTGAGGAAAATTTCTAACAGGAAAAGTAGTGACCAAACTCAGTATATGGAAAGAACACAACTTATAAGAAACAGAAACCACGTAAAGATAAGAAAACTTTAAATGAACAAACAAAAATCAACTATCATTAATATCTTCAGAAAGACAGCAGGGGAAACTTCACCCATGAAATAAGATAGAATGCTATGAAGAAGGAACACTCAAAGGTGGGGGAAAGAGCTCTTCTCTTTCTCACTAATTCTCATAATAATTTATTTGATCTGTTAAAATTAAGTAGCAGATAAATATAAACTTCAATGATCAGGTTTAATATTAACTGAGAAGGGCAGAAACGCCACAGAAAACAGCACTATCTTGAGACCTTTCTGAAAATCTGGTTTGTACAGAGAGAAGGCACAACTGCAAGTGTACATTTACACACACACAAGAGGCATGCAAATACACAGCACTTGCCTATTTTCTTCCAGGATTTCAATTAAACTCTTCTGCAGAAAATGAAGCACTGAAAGAAAAAATGACAAATCAGAACTTAAAACTGTGAGCTTTAACTACAGTACAAGAAAAATATTTTGAATCAGCTACCTAAAATAATTATCATAATACACAACTGAAATTATAAGAAGGAACATGATCTACTTTAGGTATCTGCAGTACTCTACTTATTGCCAAGAAACTTAGAAGAGCTAATTCCAAAAGGACTCACACAAGCAGCCACTTCTCAGAACAAAATAAAATAAAATGACTTACCATTTTTAAGCAGATTATTAACACTTGCTTTACCTATAATGGAAAAAAAAAAATACTAGTAGGGCGGTTCACCAAAGTAAGTATCACTTAAAAACAATAATGTAATGACAGCAGTTAGAAAACATACTAGAAAACTGCTGGCTTACCCAGATTAAAATTCTCCATGCAGGAAGATATATTGTCAACTACTTTCCTGTAAGAGTACAGATCAGTAGTATTCAATTCTTCTTCAAGATGAGAAGTAAAACTGTGTATAGCCTCAGTATGAAAAAATTCAGGTAAGCCATTTAGTGAGCTAGAAAAAGAATGAAATATTAAAAACCTAGAAATTCTATACCACCAGGATATGTGGGGAAGGAGAATCATACAAATTGATGAATACTGAGTTAAATCTTCAAAATCACAACTTCACACCAGCATCATGGGAATTCCTGGCCTATCATTTCTCATCTGGTCTTCCTGGTTCCATCTTGCTTCCCTCTTCATCCCCAGTCTATACTCAACAGAACAATCAGAGTGAAGATACTAAAACAGGATGTAGGGGAAACTTCACCCATGAAATAAGACAGAATGCTACGAAGCCTTCTGTCACAGTTGTCCCTCGGTGTCCAAAGGAGAATAATTCCAGAAACCCCACATATACCAAAATCCAAGGATAGCCAGGTCTCCTATTACAACCTGTGCACATCCTCCTACTCTTTAGATCACCCCTAGATTACTTATAATACTTCATGTAATATAAATGCAAGATAAATACTGTATTGTTTAGGGAATAATAACATGGAAAACAAGTCTGTACATATTCAGTTTAGATACAACTTTTTAAATATTTTTGATCCATGGTTGAGTGAATGCAGAACTCATGGATACAGAGGGCCAGCCACACACCTAAAAGCCACCAACAACTTCAATATACACAGTTTACATGACTTAACACTCTGTGCAATCTGCCCCCCTACTTAGTTCTACCTTGTTCACTTAACTCTTAACTATATGGCCTTCCTGTGTCCTGACAAAATGCCAAAGTCTTTACCTTTATGAGAGTATTCCTTCACACAATACACTTCCCTCAAATACCCAATAATCACCGTCTCGAACCCTGTGGTCAATCTCAAATATCACTTATGTGAAGTATCTATGAAGGGACCACCACATTTCACACTAACATACTTCCCATTCTAGGTGCTCTCTTTCTCCTCTCTGCTTTCTTTTCCTCCACAGATCTCATATCCACTAACATCCTGTATATGTGGCTTACTTATTTTGTCTATTTTCTATCTTCTCCTTAGAATATAACCACATCCTAGAATGTTTTATTTATTATATGCTCAATTTCTACAACAGTGCCTGAAACATAGTGGACAGTTAATAAAAATGTACTAAATGGATAAATTACTTATATAAACTTTATCTCAATTAATCTAAACCAAAACTAATAGGTTTTTAAAAAATGTGAACAGTTTAAAGCTTTTCTGGAAAAAAATTCAAAAAATAGAATATTCTGAAAAAGAAGAGTCAGCAGAGAGGTAACTTACTCCATTAAATAATTAAACCATATTATCAAACTCCAGTAAATGATAGTGTGGTTTCAGTATATTGATAAGTCTAAAATCAATCAATTCCCTTTTTACATAGGAACAAATAACATGGATGACATTCTAAATACGTGGGGGAAAGATGGACTAACAACAGTTTGAGGTTAAGTGACTCCTATATCTCTACCGCACTACACTCAAAACTTAATTCCAGATGGATCTAAAAGTCCAACAACAACAAAATTATAAGACAATCAAATAGTTTTAAATAATCTTGTATTAAAGAAATAATACCAAAGCAAGGCATGAAATTCAGAAATCTATAGAAAGAAAAGTCTCAGGAGAGTTGATAACAAAAAAATTTTTTATTAAAACACCATCAAGACAGTTTAAAGTAAGAAAATAAAGGAATATTTTTACATACACTCCACGCAAAGCTCTTATAAATCAAGAAAACATTCTAACAAGAAAATATAGAAAGGCTATGTAATGATTAGGACAGTCAACTCCTTAATACTAACAAATGTTCAATCTTACTAGTAATCTGGGAAGTGTAAATTATAACAAGATAGCATTTCACGCCTTTAGAGTCTAAAACATTTAAAGACTGATAATAGCTGGGTATGGTGGCACATGCCTCTAATGACTGCACTGTGGGAAGCTGGGGCACGAGAAATGCAATTTTAAGCCCAGCCTGGGCAACTAAGCAACATAGCAAGGCACCCTGTATCAAATATAAAAAATAAAAATAAAAAGGGCTGGGGATACAGGTGAGTGTGAAGGCCCTGGATTTAATCCCCAGTACTACAAAAAGGGGTGGTGGGAAGAAGGAAGGAAAGAATTATCCAGTACTAGAAAGATCTAAATAAAAAGAGCATATACTGCTTGTAAAAGTATAAACTGGAATAGTTTCGGGGAATACAATTTAACAATATGTATAAAAAATTTAATAGATATGACTTTTAGTCCTACTTCTATAAATTCTCTCAGACACATGTACAATTACATACATTATATATACTGGTGAAAATATATACTGGTGGAAATGCAAAATGTTGCATTACAGAAAACAGTATAGCCGTTCTTTAAAAAATTTAAAATAGAATTACCACATGATCCAGCAGCCCCATTTCTGTGTATATACCCAAAGAAGTGAAAGCATGATCTCAAAGAAATATTTGCACATGTTTATAATAATAATAATCACAAGAGTCAAGAGGTAGAAGTAACCCAAGAGTCCATCAATGGAGGAATGAACAAAAAGCAGTATGCAGACATACAATGGAGTATTACTTAGCCTTATAAAGGAAGGAAATTCTGTCGTATGCTAGAACATGGATGAATTATGATGGCATTATATTTAATGCAATAAGTCACATAAAGATAAATATTCCTACTTATATTACTAAAGTAACCAATTTTTTTATTTTTTCCTGGTATTGGGTATTGAACTCAGGGCCTTCGCACTGAGTGACATCTCCAATTTTTTCTGTGTATGAGACAGGGTCTCATTAAGGCACTAAATTCCCTGAGCTGGGCTAAAACTGTGATCCTCCTGCCTCAGCCTGCCAGAGTGCTGGGATTATAGACAGGCAACAGAAAACAAAATGGTGGTTGCCAGGGGCTAGGGAAGGAAAAAATGGAGATTTAGTTTTTCTAGCACCCAACTGCCCTTCTTTGTAATCCTTACCTCGCCAGTACTTTCTTCAAGGGATTCTTTAGACTCAAAGAATAATAAATGGCTGCTAAAATGTCCAAACAGCTTTGAATAGCTGGATCACACACACCATTTGTATCTGCCTTCTCCAGTAAAGGTACAATCTATAATTTAAAAATATTCAAAGTAATGTTTTCTAAAATCAAGTACAAGTAACATGGTTACAAATACTCTTTTAAGTCTCAATTATACAGCAAAATGTTTTCCACATTACCTTAAGGATACTGATTTAAAAAACTATTTCAGTATTTATTAACCTTTTTAATCCAAGACCCTACCTCTCTCCTTACCTTCCAGACTGACCTCCACTGAGAATCACAGACCTATTATTAGCTTAAGATAAAGAAAATCTACGATATTCTTTAAAAATCAGTAATACATTTAATTTCCAAAAAAAGTATTATGCAAGCTCATGTGGTAAATCCAGGTTAATGAAATACCAATAAGTACAATCTCCATATTTTAGATTGCCTGCTAACAAGTTGTGAGGCTTCAAATTAATAGAAGTAATTTTTAAAAATTTATCTCCACAAAAAAATGTATGCGTAATTATTTCCTATCCTATCAATGTACAGCTCTAATTATGGTGGAAGCTTGAACATGGTTTCTATTGAGGCTTTAAATAAAAGGATATGACACAATGAACAGAAAATAAAAATTTATTTTTTGAGTGATAAAGTGATACAAAGCCAAAAACTGTCAGTTAATTTTAAAAGTCCATAATAACATTATAATTTTCAACATTCAGCCATGAACAATTCAGCCTTACCTGTTTAACATAATGGATCTGTGACACTCCATCCTCGAGCTGTACACAATGTAACAGCAAAGAAGCTAGATTCTTCCCTTCCACATCTGCGAAAGCTGCATTCACACGCAAAATAAAATTATATGATTTACAACATATAGATGTAAGTTTACCTTTGTTACCCATTCGATAAAATTTTTAAATTTATAAACCAAAACAAGTAAAACACAGTCTCATAAGGACATTTAAGAAAACCATTCGACATCCAAAACTAAATGCAATAAATATAAAAAAATTAAATAGAACGTGAACATTGTGTTGCTTTGGGTCCCAGAGATTAAAATACACTGCTTACAAACTGGAAAATAAATACGTTGAATGGGTAAAGTCAGAAATCACCTACATCTCAAAGTTTCAAGGTCCTGATGACGAACTGTCAATGCAGCAACTTGCATTTCTCTCTTCTTCTTTATACCCATTTCAAACAGAATTAACAGTAGTCACTGAAAGAAAGACAAGTTTAATGCATTGTCTACTACAAGGTTTCTCAATCTCAATGCTAGTGACATCTTGGGCCAGAGAATTCTTTATTGGGGGGTGCTGTCCTGTTCTCTGTGGGATGTTTACGGGCTCGCTGGCCACTACCCACTACATGCCAGGAGCATTCTCCGTCCAATAAATTGTGACAACCAACATTGCCTTGTACAGCGAAACTGCCCTAGGTTGAGTTTCACTGATCTAAGGATTTGGGGTTTGAAAAAGAATTTTTTGTAAGATCAAGAAGAATTTATTATTGTCTAAAGTTACTTTTACTTATATGACACATCTTAGTATTTTAAAATACAGGAAAACCTTCACCTTAGTAAAAACTAAAGAAACCAGTAGTTTTCAAAAAATAAATAGGCCCAAACTAAACTCAGTGGCCTGTCAGACTGACAGATCAGGAGGTGCTAATCTATCTTGATTGCAAAGTATAAAGGAAGGTTTTACATACTATCCTTGTGAGGCTGCTTATAGTTAACAGATCAAAGGCTTCATGCTGGGCTAAAGAACCTTACTCTAGCCTATACAATAATAATTACGTGTCATGTGGGAAGAAGTCTCTAGGGAAATATCACAAGGCTTTTGTCATATAGTTAGCATTTTTAGCAGTGCTAACAATGTAAACATCAAGAGTACATAAAATAATGCACTTATAACAGACATAAAACTGGGAGGACAGGTTGAATGATGCAATCAGTTCAGTGTACTAGAATAACAAGCAAAATTGAAATGTAAAATGTTATATTTAAATTACAAACACACATATACACATAGACACAGAGGAATTCAGGATAAGGTGCCAGGAGGTGAAACTTGAATTCAAACAGTTCAGTACGTCAGCCAATAGCACAACATGACTGCTAAAAGCCACATTAGAAGTCAGCCAGATCAAAAAAAAAAGAAGTCAGCTGGATCAAAAAAAAAGAAGTCAGCCAGATCAAGGATGAGCATGATTCCTCAGTCAGGTGAGGTGAGGTGACACGCAGAGCATGGAAGATGGATGCAGGGGTAGATGCACTCTTGAAGGAGCCACAACGATGGACATTTCAAGGAACAATCAGATTTCTAAAGGGTCTGGAGAATTACTCTTTCAGGAAAACAGAACAGTTAACCAAACAGTTGGCCTGGAAAAAACACAGGACATGTGCCTTAAAATAGCTACTGGGCTACTATATAGGAAAGGCTTAGTAAGAGTCAGTGTAAACATCACGGTGACACATTTCAACTCAAAGTAAAGGACGAACTCCAGGGGCTGGGGATTTGGCTCAAGTGGAAGAGCGCCTGCCAACCCTGAATTTGATCCCCAGCACCCAGAAGAAAAAATAAATAGATAAATAAAGGAAGAACTCTACGGTCCAACTAAAAAATCAGTCACTTGTAAACAGAATTTCCCAACAGGGGAATATCCAAGCAGGTGACTAAGTACCACCCAAGTTTCCTGCCTCCTGATCCAGCCTAACTGCTCCTCTTATTCTATCCTTGCCTCTGAAGAGTCTATTCTCTTCCATCTTTTCAATCTTTTAAAAACATCAATAAAATTTTTACTTTTTGCTCAACACTTTCCAACTGCCTCTAATTAAACTTACATAAAATCCAAAATTGAGACTTTGGCCTTCAAAGCCCTAAATAATGTGGCCCTGGTTTCCTCTGCTATTCATCTCAAGCCCCGACCACCACCATCACCCAAACCCAAGGACTCCCACATGAGCCACACTCCCGGCCCTCCATCTACTCTTTACCACCTTAAAATCCTTCACACTTCCTGATGCTCCTATTCTCATCTAAGGGGGTTTGCACTTCCCAATCTGCCTATTCCACATCTTTGTAAGGCTTACCCTTCTCATCGTTCAGATTCGTGCCGGAATACCACCTCCTAAGAGAGGCCTTTTGTGACCACCAACCACTCTGACACACATACACACTATCCCTTTATTTTCTTCAAGGCACTTTCACTACCTAAAAGCACACTAATCTCTACTCATATATTGTCTTTTTCCTCTAGTAATAAACTTCATAAAGGCACCAACTTTGTTTTGTTCCATGTTTTCATTCTCAATTCCTAAACAGTGCCTGGCACATGGTAAATGCTCACTAAATATTTGGTGACTAAACAAACGAATTAACAAACATTTGCCAGGATACTTAAGAAGGAATATACACCTTACACGGCAGCCGGCCTGGTATCTAAAGTGCATTTTACAGCTAAGTGACAGGTTATTCCTGACACTAAAGAATGCATTGTTCGTTTGGATGTAAGAAATCAATACAGTAATGGCAGATGAGCAACACTCAACCAAAAATGGTAATCAAAACGGATGGAGATAAGAGTCACTGACAGGGTAGGAATTTGAAAAGTGATATGATTGGATTTAGGGAAATAAGGTTCGCTTCCAAGCAAAAGTGACCAGCGCACATAGTGACAAGGGACTGAGCAAGCTAAGTGGGGACACAATTCTCTGGTGGATGGTACAGGAGAATATGGTTCTGCAGCCCTCAGGACTACACGAAAATAGACTCGGCGATCATGCGTGCTCAATCGAAGCCTAAACGTGTGTCCTGATGAACTGCCCCCCCAACCCCCAGTAAGGAAATCCTCCCCCACACACAAAGTCCTGGTTAAACGGCCATAAGGTGCCCAGCACATTCATTATACTTGGGGGTCTCATTTATTGCTCCCCTTCTGATTTCTGCCTCCCTCCCATCTACACCTTTCTGAGTCCCACATTCTCTTGGCATTTCCAACCACGTGGAGCCCAAAGAATGACAGATTGAAAAAAGTGGTTAAAGGGCAGTCTCCATGGAGACCTAAGCGACCGGAAATCAGTTTCATAGCCGCCGAACGCGGTACTACAAGACGGGAACTGGTGTGACTCTCCAGACGGCCCTAGCAAACCCGCCCGGTCGAGCGGCGGAGAGTCCCGCGCTATTGCGGGTCTGGCAGGCAAAGTGCCTGGGAGCCAAACCTCGGGGCCGCGGGTGTCTCGAGTAGAGTCGCAGCTATCTGGACGGGTTCCGGAAACCGGTATAGTCTACAACGTCTCCACTGCTCACAACGTGGTCGGTGGTTGACTACCGGGTCGGGGCGGAAGGAGGCGGGCCCGGGACCTGGAAAAGGAAACATCGCGAGAACGGACGGAATCCAACTCCTCCAATCAGGAGACTGACGGTATCGTGACGTCCCTGGAGTGGGACGGTAGTGGGTGGATTTGGTTAGACTACGCTTTGCGAGTTGTGCGGTCCTCGACCAGACCGGGCGAAAACTACCTTTTTTCCCTGAGAAGAGAGAGCCCAGCGACTTTACAGACTGCGAGAGGTGGGGCAGGGTTTGAGCCGAAGCCGAGAAAGTTTGGGAGAAAATGTGAAGCGCTCAGATCAACTCCGCGTCGCCAAAGTGCATTCATTAATTCAGCCACTAGTTATTGAGCTGTACGGTCAGTGTTGCTTGTCGCTACCCTTTTAAATTGCTACCCTGACATATATCTCAGCTCCTACAAATTGTCATACCATTCAGTCCTCTAAGAATAAATGAAAACGGTGCTGAGCGCTGCGCTAGGAACAGGGGACAAGATCAGGAAATCGACATGATGCTCTCCTAAGGAGCATTGATTGAGAAGAAACAAAAACATTGCAGGAGCCTAACTCTTTAATTGGATTGATGACTTTGAACTTTTAATCGTTATTTTTTTGAATTTTATATCACTGCTCTATTTTTCTTTGTAGTTTTCCGCATACGTATGTTTCACTGATTAGGATCTTGTTTAATTTCGAGCTTCGTTTATGGGATTCTATATGTATTCGCCAGTAATCCACTGCTTTCAGCATTGTTTTTGGGATTACTTAAAAGCAGGTGGCTGTAGTTTCGTTCATTGTTACATAGTATTGCATTGTTTAATGTACAGTACTACACTTACATACCCATTCTAGTAGCTCTGGACATTTGGATGATTTCCAGCTATTACTCTAACAATGCTGCTGTGAACTATTTTATGTTAACCGATGAGTGTGTATAGAACTTTCTCTACGGTAACTTTTTCCTAATATTTTTGTGACTAAGACTAATACAAGTACATTGCACTTTAGAACCAAGTACATACAAGTTCTCACATATTTTACTCAGTTCCTCGCAATGCTTGTTACTCTTCAGGAGCTCTGAGATTTTCTTCCCTTTTTTATGGTCATATGTCATAACGAATTTTATCATTTGTCCATTTTAAGTGTTTTTAATATGTGTTCTTTCTAACCTACTGAAATAATTACCTAACCCTCAATGGATCCCAGCCGTTTGTTTGTTTTTTTTTTTATTCTGACCAAACTATTTGAAAGTAAGGAGCAGACACTGTAACTCTTCAGCCCACAAAATAGGAGATATCCTAGGAGAAAACATAATAAACATTGTTGCAGTCAAGGTGTTGGCTGGACCAGGCACAGTGGCACACAACTATAATCTCAGCCACTTAGGAAGCTGAGGCAAGAGGATTCCAAATTCAAGGCCAGCTTGGGCAATTTAGCAGGACCCTGTCTCAAAATAAAATACAAAGGGCTGAGGCTGTAGCTCAGCACTCTGTGGGTCCAGTCCCCAAAACCACTCACACACATGAAGATGTTGGCTGGGACTACAGTTGCTTGCAGGCTTGGATGGCAGAAGGAGAGGCTTTACTCTCACTTGCCTTTAACCAGAATTAACAGGCTCTGTCATTCCTCTGCAATGTCAGATATCTTTTTGTTGCATTTGACCTTTTTTTTTTTTTGTGGTGCCGAGGATCGAACTCAGGCCCTTGTGCTTGCAAGGCAAGCACTCTAATCACTGAGCTAAATTCCCAGCCCCAAAGGGGAGGCTTTAGAGATGACTCACTTATTGGTACTAGTCATTTACAAATCTTAGTTCCTCCCTACATGGATCTCTCCCAGGTTGCCTGAGCAATTTTAAAACTTAGTGGTTGGCCTTTCCATGAATGGTATAAACAGCAAGGTATAAACTTCGGTGACTTTTATGGACTAGCCACAGAAGTCACTTGTAATCCTTCTGATCATATCTTGTTGGTTACAAAGATCATCTATAATCAATATAGAAGGGTCTATACAAAGATGTCAACACTAGGAGGCTAGCGTCACTGGAGGGCCATTTTGGAGGCTGGCTACCATGGTAACTATAACACCTGTGCAAATTTCCTTCGTTGTTTAAAATGTGCTAAGTAATGAATCATAACTAAGATGTGATTCGTTTAAGAGTTGTTTGAATAAAATTTCCACCATGTCTCCTACAGAAACATCAGTGCTCATATTTGCATACAAAGTTATTTGCCTTTAATGGTATGCATTTTCATAGATGCCAGTCCAGAATTTAAACATAAAGCCAGGTTGATTATGAATAAGGAATATTTTAAATGTTCTTTCTAAGGAATTCTGGTTTTATCCCTTCCTTACATAAGAACACATGCCCATGGTCTATGTAACACTCTTTTCTTCCTGCCCCATACACCAACGTCTAACTTGAGTAACCTCAGTAATCTCTGACACCACTGTCCTTTCATATACTGGACTGTCCTCTCTGGTAGAGGGTCTTTTTTATACTCACCTAAGAAACTTCCTCACACTTGAAGACCCACCTGAAATGTCACTTTCTCCATAAAACCTGACAAGAAGTCCCTCTCCTTCCATCAGACTTAGTTAGATTTTGGGGGCCAGTTAGAGCATTGTCATTTTGTTTGTACATAATGGTTATTTGTATGTGTGACAGGCCTCCTACTGATTTACTAACTTTTCCAAGGCAGAGATCATCGTTAGATTCCCTAAGTGCAGTGGCCAGCATAAGTATCTGGGTAAATGCTTATTGAGTTAGAATATCAGGGCCAGCAATTTCTTCAAGCGTTAGTGCATAGCGGTGCTTTCTTTACCACTATGTGGCAGCAAACTACAGAATTATTACCACCTTTTAGTGAGGAGTCCAACCAACATCAATATTAATCAAATTGTACACAATGGTTTTTCTGGGAGCTGAATTAGTGAGCCCTCATTCTTCCATTGCATATTCCTCATGCTCACTTTAGCAACACATATACTAAAATTGGAACCGATTCATATTCCTGTATTGTCTAATAATAGCATTTTTATGTGAAATATAGCATTGATGGCGAAAAGTACATAAAACACTTACAAAAAGACTTCAGCTAGTCAACTTCTTACCCAAAAGTATGTTAGAAAAACCTGTCAGCTCAGTTTAAATAATATGTGTACTATGAAATATAACTATCAAATAGAAAATTACTTTGTTATGAAAATTTCTCACTGTTACATTTTTTTAAATCACCCATACTGTTGCTTATACTTTTTACATAAAAACAAGTATTTAAACCTTAACAGAAAATTTAGCAATAGGAAAACATAGTTGTAAAATAATATGACTTAGAAATATTAGACCAGAAATATGATGTCTATAATTTCATAAAATGTGGATGCTATGGAGGTTTGGAAAAGAATGTGTTCGAAACAGCAATTTGTTAGACCGGTAAAATGAATGAATATTTTTCTTCTTGAACTTCAATGCTACAATGAATTTATCTTTTAGGATATCTTTTTAGAGATTTAAGGGTTGCTTCTTGGAACACCCTTGAATTACTAAAAAGTTGCCGTTTTTACCATTTGAATTTTGTTATTGTAATCTTAAAGACAGGCAGCAAATGGGTTGGGCACAGATAGAAAAACATAAAAATTTAAAATGTATAGTACTAACCTTGATTAAAATGCTTTCTGCAAAAGTATGTTTTTCATTTCTATTATAAAAAGCAGTCTCGTTATGCTACATTGTTTGTCCATTCCAAACATTACTGCTCTAGAGCTTATGTATGAACTCCAGACCTGAGAAAGAGGAATGAGGGAATTTGCGTTCACCTTTTCCACACACAATTCCAGTTCTCAGCCCTCTCTATGGGAAGAACCTGAGATACTGGTCTGCTTGTGGTATATAATCATGCAGGATGGTTAAGTGGATTTAAACTCAGATGAATAGCTCTGTGACGGATTGAGTACAGTAGTAGCCCTCGTCCTCTGGCAGGACTGGGTGGCCAGCAAGCAGGACAGCTGCTTGGAACATTTTTAAGTGTCATTAACCATAGTTAGCACCCTTGTCCTTTTCAGGCAAAGCCTCATTTATCTTTACAAACAGACCTGGAAGAAAGTCTAGAAAATAGGACCATTCAACTTTAACTTATTTTATAAAAATAGTGTTTTCTTTCAGCAACTGAATGCTCTCTGCCTTGGTGTCTCATCATACCAGACCTGTGGCATCCCAGGAGTTTGAGAGCTCACAGCTGCCTTCTGCCTGTTTTAGTCAGAATGGGCTTAGGAGTAGGTGATGTCTTTCCGTCTGCCGGAGGGGGAACCTGAGCCAGGAGGGCCCTGGGTAGGTTGTGGCTGGAGGACAGTAACAATAACGGCTGTCACTGATGGTGAGCCACACCCTCTTCTCAGTCCCTTACAGATGTCATCTCACTTAATCCTCACATGAGCCCAGGAAGTAGTACTGTCCCCATTTAGCAAATGAAAAAATTTATTTTTCTAAGGATTAAGGGAAAGGACTGAGTAAAAATTACCCCATTGTGAAACTTTAGCACTGACTAGTACACTGCCTAACTCATTTGAGCCTCAGTTTTTCATCTTTAGAAAAGAAATGCTGTATTAGTCGCTACTTTTCTCCACTGATGTGAGAATTAATGAGATAGCACACATAAAGTGCCTATCATAGTCTCTAAAACCTAATGACCTTTTCCTTTACTTTCTTCCTTCACCTTTGACCCTAGACCACAAACTCGCTTGGTAGTCTGAATTACATCTCCCCAAAAATGTCCATGTGTAATCCTGGGACCTATGAATAGGTTCCCTAACACAGTAAGAAGACTTCACAGACGTGAATAGTGCAAGGATTTTGAAATGAGATCATCCTGGGTTATCCAGGAGGGTCCAGTGTAATTACAAAGATCTTTATGAAAGCCAGGCAGGAGGATCAGAGTCAGGAAGAGGATATCTGATAGCAGAAGCAGAAGTTGTGTTGATATGCTTTGAAGATGGAGGAAGAGGCCACCATGCACCAAAGAATGCAGGTAGACTCTAGAAACTGGGAAAGACAAGGAGAGAATTCTCCCCTGGGACCTCCAGAAGGAACACAGCCTAGACAATACATTGATTGTTAAGACTCATTTCAGGCTTCTCACCATCAGAAGAATAAATGTGTGCTATATATGGGAGGGGGGCATTGCTAGGGATCAAACTCAGGGCCTTGAGCTTGCCAGGCAAGTGCTCTACCACTTGAGCTAAATCCCCCACCCCAAATGTGTGCTATTTTAAAGTCGCTAACTGTGGTATCGTCACAACAACAATATGAAATTAACACTCTCACTAAATGAAAAAGGAAGAGAGAATGAAAATAAAATCCTCACTACCCCAGCCTGTATCCGAGCCGGTCTAACTCTGAGGTACTCACCTGGCTGGCTGCCCCCAGCCCATTTCATTAGCTCAGACACCTGGAGGCCAAGCTGACAAAATCCATGCAGTATTTTGTGGACCAACTATGCTGGCTTTCTTGGTGCTGGCCCTGCCTGTGGCGAAGCACGGTTGTGGGGCTAGGTATTCTGGCAGTTAAGTGAGGACCATCAAGTAACGTGTAAAACTCATCCCAACTCTATTACCAAGTAGTCTCTCATGACACACACAAGCATAAAGGGCACAAGCTGAAGATTCTGGGCTGAAATAAGCCACTCTGTCTACACCCCAGGATGAAGAAACCTTTGTGCCATCGGAGGGAACAAACTCCAGAGCACCTCACAGAGAAGGGAACGTTGTTCAGCCCAGGAGGCTGGCTCAGGCTGGAATGCATTTAGCAGGAGCCAGGGCATCATTAGGGAAACTACTCTCTCCAGCACCCTACTCTGGGAGCCCGGAGAAAATCTTGGGAGCCCAAGCGATGTTCCTCTACTTTCAGAGATATGCTCCCCAGCAGCCCCTTCCTCAGAGCCTTCCTGGCAGAGGGAGGGCTTAAATGGGATTCCCATTCTGCAGTCCCAGTAATTTTCTCTTATTCCTCACAACAAGCCTGTGAAGCACACAGGCACAGAGTACTCATCTTTACTATTAATGAAGAAACCTGTTCTAATGCACCAAGTGACCACCGGGCAGTGATTCAATGCTCAGTCCAGGGCTCTTTCCATTATATTCCAAATTCTCCTTTTTCACATGCAAACAAGGCCAGCCTTGGCAATGACACTTTCCTACAAAATGCAACAATGCCGTAATTGCAAGGGTTTTGGAATTAATGGTACTAAGTGGGTAATTTGGGTTTAATGTTAAGTCTTGGAGTTGATGACCCAGGGCCAGAGAGAAAGACGCTTTCTGAGTGTCACCTCTGCCATCTGGTGGTCAAATGACAATATAACTACAACAAGTGAGTATTGATACTATCTATCATCATGTCATGTGTGACCCCAGGGTGGGTGAATGCTTTCAGTCTGGGCTCTGACTCTCAGGGCAAGAGATGACAAAATAAAATGTTAACTATACAAATAAAGGTTAAAGGTTTCCACAATATCTCTGCTCAGTGTGAAGAACAGCACCCTTTACAGCAGAGAAGCTGCTTCACCCATTTATTCAACAAATATTTATGAAGCACTGTCTTAGTTGGTTTCCCTGGAAACAGACTCCAGAGAGAGACGTATATGAGGGAGTGTGACTGGGATGTTCTCACAAAGATGACCTCTTTCCTTTCCCTATTTTCTTTCTTCCTTTTTTTTTTTTTTTTTGCCATTCTAGGGGTTGAATCCAGGAGGTTTACACTAAGCTGCATTCCGATCCCCTTTTTTATTTCAAGACAAAGTCTCACTAAGCCACCCAGGCTGTGATCCAACTTGCAATCCTCCTGTCTCAATCTCCCAGAGTGCTGGGATTATAGCAAGTGCTACCACACCCAATGCTTGAAGACAACCCTTGCAAGGGTTTCAGGGAAAGTATGCTGGTCAGAAAGAGGTGAACTGGTATGAATTTGCAAGAAACCTCACTTAGGGATGCTGGGTGCTCTGCAATTGTCTAGGCGGGCAAAACGAGCCTCTGTACTTATGCATCCAACAGTTGTTGAACCAGGTGAGAGCTGTATCAGCAAACCTTGATGCCTTAATCATAAGGGGAACTGGGGCAGCACACCACAACACCCACTACAGGCACTTACTGTGCCCTGGGCACTGTGCCCAAGGTCTAGAGATGCAGTGTTGATGAGGTTGCACATCTGCCTACAAAGGCACCCAGGGGGCAGTCAGAGCAAGCAAGTAAATACACAAGGCTTAAAACTCAGGAAGTGTAAAGCGATGATTTTACAGCTTGAAAATGTGTTATGTAAGTTCAAGCAACAAAGAAAAACCTGCGCCTTTTATTGATGGCAATAAAGAAAGTTGAAAATATTCGGGGTGAAAACTGAGTTCTCTCTCCATTGATATAAAAACTGAAGAAAGAAAGTCATCCAGAAACAATTTAGAGAAAGTTAACCAACCAAAGCAATGGGAGATTACTTTGGCATCCATCCCCTCAGCTCTCACCAAGGATAGGTGGTGGGACTTTCCTAAATCCTGTGCTATTAGAATGGAGGGCTGCCTATCGGCAGGTGTCATTCCTGGGAGTTAGGCTGTCTGTGGAACTTGCAGTGTTCTCCCCACAAGTAGCATCTTGGTGCCATCAAGAAAGACAGCACCTTGGTACCTGTTTAAACGGAGGTTTGTGTGTGAGTCTGTCTCTATGCATCTCTTGTCCCCTGACCCAATCCTGTTGTCCGAGCCATCCCTTCCTCCACATTCCTTTGTTCCTCCTCTTTGTCAACCTGTAGAATCTTTATTTTCTCTCAGGGAGAAATACAAGGATCCTGGCCTGTTATTCCTAGTCAGTAACTTACAGCATGACAATGAATTCTATTCCCTGAACTTTTTAGGGCTTAAATATCTGAAGAGCACAGAACTATTTATTTTTCTACCATGAGTTTCAGAAAAATCATTTGGGACTTTAAAAACCAGAAAATGCCTTTCTTTTTCTTCTATTTTTATTTTTTATTAGCACATGTTTGCAGTACATAATTATTATATTCCTTGTGGGAAGTTGGCACATGTACTTAACACATCTTAATTATTTTTTATTCCTTTCCTTTCCCTCTCCCTCCCTCTTCTCTATCTTGATCCTCTTCCTTTTTGCAAAAGATCTACCTCCCTATTTCCTATTATTTATCTTTTATTTTGCTTCTTATAATTCAGGTTTCTCACGTAGGAGAAACTATGCTATATTTAAGCTTCTATGTCTGATTAATTTTACTTAACATTATGGTCTCAGGGTGCACAATTTCCCTACAAATGACTCAAATTGATTTTTTTCTGGAGAGTAGTACTCCACTGTGTATAAATACCACATTTTCATTATTTGTTCATTTGTTGATGGACATATGGGCCTCTTCCAAGAGTTAGCGATTATGAATTGTGCTGCTATATGCATGAGAATGCATGTGTCACTCTAATATGAGGTCTTTAACTCTTTGAGGAAGATTGCTAGGAGGGGTCTTGCTGGGTCGAATGCAATTTCTAGTTTTAGTTTTTTGAGGAATCTCTGTACTGATTTCCACAGGGGTTGCACTAGTTTACATTCCCACCAACAAGTTAGAAGGATTCTTTTTTCCTTGCAGTCTCTTCATCATTTTCTATTATTTGGTGATAGCCATTCTTTCTGGAGGAAGATGGAACCTCAGTGTTGTTTTAATTTACATTTCTGTAATAACCAGCAATGCCGAACATTTTTTCATGTAGTTATTGGCCATCTCTACGTCTTCTGTGAAGTATCTATTCATTTCAGTTGCCCATTTTTTGATTGGGTTTTTTATTTTGGGGGGTCTAATTTTTTGAGTTCTTTATACAGTCTAGCTATTAGTCCTCTGTCTGAGGAATAGTTCTCAAATTTTTTTCCCATTTCATAGGTTGTTCTCTTCAATCTGTTGGTTGTTTCCTTTGCTGTACAGAAGCTTTTTAATTTTATATGATCCCATTTGTTGATTATTAGTGCTATTTCTTGTGCATCTGTGGCATAAATTTCCTTTCTTGTCCCCTGGTTTATCTCTGGCTTCCATTCTCTAAGACAGGAGGGATAAACTGCCCAGAAGTCTTTTTGGGGAGAACCACAACAGAGGAACCTGCTGACAACTGTAAAATCACTGTCTTCAAATAAACATCTCTATTTAGATGTCCTGCCTTAAATGCTTCTCTCTTTTGCCTCTACCTAACTAGTTTCTCCTCCTGAATTATCTGTACTAACTTGTAGCCTAAAGAAAAAAAAAATCTGCAAGTCCTCTTTCCCTCAATCTCTCTCAAACTCTACTCCCCCCAAGCTGATTAATCATCAAGTTCTAGACAGGTCCATATTTGCCATTAGGGCCCAGATTCAACACATTGTTAACAACCCCCTTGTCCCTAGAGTCTCTCAGTCTCAGCACTCTTGACATTGTGGACTGAATAACTCCTTGTTATGGGGGACTATCCTGTGTATTATAGGATTTTTAGTAGTATCCCTGCCCACTAGCTCCCACTAGTTGTGACAATTGAAAAGTATCTCCAGCTCTGGACTGTGCTAAGCCACATTGGCACCTAAAGCAAAATGAAAAATGTGTGTCCTGTATGCATTTGCCAAAACATCCTCTCATATTTTGAACCAAGTAAAAAAGTCCAGAAAATTTTGACCTCAACAACAAAAAGAATTAATTTACACTATTCTGATGTAAAATTTGAACGGGAAAAAAAACAAAACCTCACCCAGAAACAGTCTGAGAGAAACTCTGAGGGATCTGTGCAAAATAAAAATGCAAGGCCCCTTCTTCAAAAATTATTAAGAATTTCAAAACTGTGGCATCAGACCATTAAACCACGGGTGGAGCCCCTCTTGATGTGGGGCTGGCTATACTACTACACCAACCTCATCTTCCAGCCCTAAACCCCACATTACCCAGTCTGTTCAGTTGCATCTGTCAGTCCTCATAAATCTGCCTGATGGGGAAGCCCAAAGCCCAGGGGTTCCTAAGCAAAGCATCCCTTTGGTTTTAAATTTTGATATTTTGTTCAACTTGAACTTTTTTTACAGTGCTGAGAATGAGCAAGGACCTTGTACATGCTAGGCAAGCACTCAACCACTGAGCTGTACATCCCCAGCCCCTCACCATGAATTTTGGTATTAATTTTGATTTTTTAAAAAATATTGCATTGAAATATTACTCAATTATTGAGGATTTGGGTATCTTGTGGAATTTTGTACCTGAGGTGAGTCCCTCACTTGCCTACCTTAATCCAAGCCCTGCTGCAGACATTGCCACACACTCTCTGTAGATTTACAGCAGTGGTCCTTAAACTCTGGAGGCCTTGTTAAAACACTAACTACCGGTCCCCACTCCTAGTTTCCGATTCAGGAGGTCTGAGGTGGCGATTGAAAATGTATATTTCTGACAGTTTCTTGAGTGATGCTGCTAGTTCAGGGTACACTGAGACCCACTGTTTTAGAGCCATCCTTCATGTAATGCCAATGTGAATGATTTTTCCAAAATACAAGGCACTTCTTTGTTTAAAACTCTTTAATGGGTCCCCATGGCCTACGGAATATACTAAATGCTCCTTCTCATGTCATACATTATCTTCACAGGCTGCCTTTCCAATTCTCTTGTGTCCCTCACACAATATTCTATGGCCGACTGTTACATATCTTTTAAAATTTGCGTCTGCTATAACTGCTTATAGAAATCTTTCTTAAACCCCTACCATAGGTTAAGTGCCAATTTTTTTTTTTTTTTTTTGGTGCTGGGGATCGAACTCAGGGCCTTGTGCTTGCAAGGCAAGCACTCTAACCGCCGAGCTAAATCCCCAGTCCTAAATGCCATTTTTTGGTCCTCCCATAACACACTGAATATATTGGTCAGCTTTCCCATTACTGGGACAAAATATTCAATATCCAAAATTTAAAGGAGGAGAGGTTTAATTTGACTCATGGTTTCAGAGGTTTCAGTCCATGGTCAGCTGGCTCCAAGGCAGAAACAGCATGATAGAAGACATGGTGAAGCATAGCAGCAAATAAGCCGAGCAGTAGAGAGAGATACGCTTCTAAAGGCATGCCCCCAGTGAGCCACCTCCAACCGTGTCCTATCTCTTAACAGCACAGTCAGCTGTGGATAGCTACTAACGGTGGAATATGGATTCCACAGATGAGTCCATTGCTCCATGATCCAGTCACCTCTCCAAGAATTTCTTAACTCAGTCAAGTTGAAAATTAAGATTAACTAGCACATTGGTTATGACTTTCCATTAGCAATTTTATACTGTATTGAAATTATTCACATCTGTGAATATCTACCCCATTAGCTAGCAGTAGCCTGGGAGCTAGTATTATCTTTGTTCCTCCGAATACCATTCTATGATAGTCTAGTAAAAACACAGAGAAAAAGAATATAAACTTGAATGGCAGCTAGAGAGGTAAGCTTATGGGGGTATATAGCCAAGGAACAAGGGTTTTGATGTTCCAGTGCCTGGAAGACTATTTTTCAATTGTCTATAGGAATTTAATGCTATTTTATGCAGAATTAACCCTTTGTGTGTTTTAAGTGACCTCTAGAGTCTGCTCATAGCAATATTCATGTTAGTTGTGAAAGAAAAAGTGTAGGAAAGGAAAACTTCAAGCATTGGTTACAGCAAGTAAGAATGTACTCAGAACAAGTCGTGGTGGAATAAAATGATCTAGAATGACACAGGCAAGAAAAAAGAAGAACAAAAACTATTAGATCTAGAAGAAAAGTGTTTCTAGTTTTTTCAAATAAAAAGTAACTTTATAAGTAAAAATTTTTTTTGAAACTTGGTCTTGCTCTGCTGGCCAAGCCAGCCTTGAACTCCTGGGCTCAAGTGATCCTCCTGTCTCAGGATGCCAAGTGGCTGGGACTATAAGCATAGATCACCACTGAGCTACATCCCCAACCCTGGTGAAATTCTTCAATAATTCCTGTTACACTGAAAAAGACTCAAGAAATCAGATGCCTTTGTTGCCTTAAAATAGATTTGAAGAATCATTTTATATTATAACCCTAAACTTCAAAGTATCGGGTTACCACATGAATCTGTTTAAGTAAAATTTGTTTGGATAGTTGGCTCCTAATGTCATGGAAAAGGGATGGAAAAAAATGAAATGGAGAGGACAGAGCAATCTGCGATCTGCCATGGAAAATGTTAGATGTTTTATGAGATGAAGTAAACCAAAACTGCAGCATAAAAGTATTGCTCGTCAAACTTAAAGGAAGCTACATATCAGTCACTTTAATTCCTGTATCTCTGAGAAAAAATGTATTTGTAATATTTTCCCAATATACTGATTTCCAGCATACATCTTCAGTGTTTTTGTGCACCTTGTAAAATATAGGCGTTCTTGTTAGAGAATTTTGAACATAACCTCTCTCATTTGGAATTATGACTGTCACGCTTATGGGAAAATATTGTGTTAAATACAGATCCTGCTTCAAGGAAGAACTTGTTCCTGGCTGCTGGAATACAGTGACCAGTCTCCCTGCAGCTGTCACTGCCCTCAAGGTTTCCCTAAATTGTTGCTGCCTCCAAACACATGCCCTTCCTGTTAGGCCTATATCCAACTGCTGATGTACCTATGGCATCCTGGGTAAAAGCCTGGCTATATGAGGTGCCTGTGAGACAGTGTCCCTCTGAATGGGGTCATATGTGTTTCAGACTCCCCAACTCATTGGCCAAGGCTTTGAGCAGCTTACATCATGATTTTCCCACTAATCCTCAGTCATCCTCTTCCCTTCAGAGGAAGTAGGCCCTGAGTATCCTGCATGCCCAGCCGCATCTCAGCTTCTGATTCCACAGAACTAACAGCAGATATATGTCAACAAATTTATGAAAAAAGACTCATTTGTGGATCTTTACCTCTTTACTAGTCATGCAAGAGCTAGGTAGAAATAGATATACCCAAACTAGATCCATACACGTATCCGTATTAGATTTTGATTCTACAAACTACAGCAATCTCATTTTTTTCTTGATATAGAAAAGTCCAGGAATTTTCCAGTCTTCACTAGGTAATAGAATCACAAAATTACATTCAGAAGCAAATTTTTAGTGACTGTCTACTCTATGCCAAGCTGTTTGCGTTCCCAGTATCTAATGGTACAATGTATATGACATGTTTTCTGCTCTCTAAGGCATTCCATTTAATGTTAAAGAAAAACATTGCTAAGAGTCACCATGGAGAAAAACTGATTATAATGAAGCAACGCGTGATTCCTTTGGCTTTTGTGAATTTAAAAAAAAAAAGGAAGTATAGCAAAGAGTGTTTCAGGATGCAGAGGAGTTTAAGTGGTAAACAAGATGGCATCCCAGCCATTCCCAATACAGGAAACAACACATGAAAAGCACCTTTGAGGAGAGCAAGTCTCTAGACCTGGTGACATTCTCTCGCTCCCTGCTCTGCTTTTCACTCTCTTTGCTTAGAACACTCTAAATCCTCTCCTCATTTTCACCTGGATTGTCCTGCATGTCTTTGCTAGGACATTGCTTCCTCTGAGAAGTCTAACTGAATTCCTTTAAGACTGAGATAGATGAGTCCGGCATGTGGTTCCATGGTGTTTTTTAGTATTTTACCTATCACAGATGTATCACATGGTATGTGATTTAATTCCCACTTACCTGTCCATGTTCTCCCTGACTAAACTACCACCTCCTTAAAAACAGTGGTTTGTCACTGCTGATTATCAGCTGACAACATAGTCTCAAGATAACAGGGACTGTTTGTTGAGCGAGTAAATGAATGCCTCCAAGTACAATGCAGTTAGGAAGATACATTAATGCATTTAATAAACATTTATTCAGTACTATTATATTCTAGACATTTCTAGGCACCATGGTTAACCAGAATGATGGAACAAAGAACCTTACGAAGTTTACATTCTGGGAGGAAAAACAGGCACTAGACAAATGCTATAAAGAAATATGAAACAGGATAGGGGGAGAAGTTTATTTCACACAGAGTCATCAGGGAAGACCTTACACATAAGATTATATCTGAGCAAAGACCCAACAGAAATGAGGGAATCAATTATAAATATTAGGCAAATAGGATACAGGTAACATTTTTCATCAGCAATAATTTTTAAAAATTTCCCACCAATATTGGTTCCATATCAGGGCTAATTTCTCTCTGCTATTGTGGATAATGTCAGAAAGGTTTTTTGCTAAACTTTCACTTTTGTTTTGGCTCTATCTCTAGATACTAGCAAAACAGCTCAAGGTTTTTTAAATTCATCACCTATTTTGCAAAGTTGCTGTAGTGGTCAGAAAATCTCTTTGTTCCTAAAACATTTTGAAATCATGGACTAACCCAAAGAACACCTGTTATCCATATAATTTTTTCAGTACTAGGTATTGAAACCAGGACTTTTGCACTGAGCTACATCCAGAGAGAGAGAGAGAGAGAAAGAGAGAGACTCACTAAATTATCCAGGCAGCATGAAACCTGCAATCCTCCTGTCTCAGCCTCCTACAGTGGTATGGGATTACAGGTGTGTGCCACTATACCCAGGTAAGTATAAATATTTTTATTTATATGGTTAACTAACAGGTCTGTGCAACAGTAATTAACATGGCCACTTGAAGTGATTTAATTTCTGTAAGAAGCTTAAATTTCAAGGATAAATTCAAGACTGTAATAGCGTAACCTCTTTGGCAATTTTCAGTTTTTCTTTTTAAGTATGACCATCACAAAACTGAACCAAGGGTACTCGAGGTAGTCTCTAGAAGACCTAAGAGGAAATGGAAAGCTCCCTGATAGGAGTTATATAACTGCAGAGTTCTCTTTTTTCCAGAGAGAGGAAGATGAGTGGTTAGGTTTATGCTCTCTTCCCTCTTCCCCACAAGCTCCCACCATTGCAATGCCACACACTATAAGAAACTCTCCAGAGCAAAGCAGATATTACTCAGCCTTAGGTATTTTGTTATAGCAATGGAAAATAGACTAGCACATTATATATTTGTGTTACCACAACTAGTATTTATTCAGACTCCTTGTAAGGAATTATCCCACCCCTTCATCCCTCTTCATTGACAGAGTCTCACTATGTAGTCCAGGCTGGCTTGGAACTTGCGATCCTCCAACTTCAGCTCCCCACGTGCTGGGATAAGGAGAATTTGCCACCAGACCTGGCAGCATGACCTTTTTGCAGGGAGTGGGGCGTGCTGGGGAACCTCGGGCTTGCAAAGCAAGTGCTCTGCCACTGAGCTAAATCCTCAACACCCCAGCCCTTTTTTAATGTAAAAAATATGCAAGCATAGAAAGATATTTGTATTAACATGTTTTACCTAAGTATAATTTGCCTAAGAAGATAACTGTTTTTATTGTCAGGGTTTTTTTTAATACCTAAATTTGGGAAAAGAGCTCTCATACAGGTTTTAAATGAAACTTTGGGGAATGTTACACAAACCTAATTGCTCCCTTTTTTTGTTGTTCTTTTACAGGATGATGGAACAGCTCTTTGTGTCACCTTCTCTTTTTAAGAAACTAAAAGATAGTTTAGGTATAAAAGACATGTTAACATTTTTATTCTGATTTTGAGGACTGAGCTTTGGAAAGGCAACATCAATAATGGTTAAAAGAGACAAAGTATAAGTCATAAATACCTAAAGACGAACAGTTTGCTTCAAAACTATGACAACACAGCAATAAACAACAATGGTTACTAGGAGCTTAACTTTTTTCAAAGGCAAGGATTTGTAAATAATGATTTAAGACCATGTGAAGAAGCTTTAAGTTAACAAAACAATTTGGTGACATCTACTGATCTGTATATAAAATGACTCACTAATTTTTCAGAAAAAAAGCCCAAATGCTAATTTTCTCCTTTTGTATATTATTCATGTACAATTTGTGGTAAGGCACTTATTGATACGCCTTTGTATGCATCTATTTCAGCATACATACAAGATATATGAATATACAATTAGGATTAATTTAAAGCCTTTATAGTCTTAACATATAATTAACAACAATATAGTAAATAAAATGATGGCTATTAAATTCACTGTCCTAATAAACTGTAACTTTTTAAATAAAATCCTATCAATTATCTTGTATATATTTATATTTAAAACATTATTTTATCTAGTATAATCAAATTTATATTATTTTTTTTTTTTTTGGTGGTGCTGGGGATCGAACTCAGGCCCTTGTGCTTGCGAGGCAAGCACTCTAATCACTGAGCTAAATCCCCAGCCCCAATCAAATTTATATTAATTGTCATATACATTTTTTTCTTAGTGGTGCTGGTCTTATATGACATCAAGGTGTCATTTAACATCAACTTTTCTTTTCTTCAGACGCAAACTTAGAGAATTGACAATTGAAATCTGCTCAGTTATTTTTATCCTTGACTCTTAGTTCATATAGTTCTAACAAATTTGAGAAGGCAAAAAACTAAATATATAGATACAGATAAAATCTTCCAAATTTATTTGCATTTTATTAACCTGTTATTAATTTAAGCAATAAGGTAGCTTAAAATTGTTCTAATGACCAATGTTTCATATATCTTTTTTAGAAACTATGCATCCAAGCATTACTTATTAATTAACTTAATAATTTGTCTAGGGTTTTAAAGTTAGTTAAGCATCTGTAATTTGTAGTTCAGCCAACACATAAATCTTTGTGCTTTGCAACGCTGTAAGGAGTTCATCAAATTAAACCCTTTAAGCATTCATGATCATTTCATTTAGCTGAATACAGTTTTATGCATATGGTTTTTGACTTGAAACAAATTATGGAAACAATAGCAATTTATTTAATTTATAAAATCAGTGCAGGAAATTCAAGGAGTTTGAATCACAAGAAATTTGAGCCTGATCTTGCAAACTGTACTAGTGCTCTGACATTATTTTTATATGGTAAATTAAATTTTACAAATTCACAGTCATGAGAAAAACTCTTATCTTAAAATTAAAGCCTTTTCTTCTTATCTCTAGCTCTTTATGTGGGTTATTATGTAAATATGCTTTTGAGTGCCAACAAGAAGAAACACTGTTAGTAACTGTTTTCTTCTTTTAGATAGTTTTGACTGCTAATCTGGACTATATCCCCCGAGGGAGCATGCAACTAAACACTTTCTAATAATTAATTTAGCTTTAAACTTCCGAAGAGAAAGAAAATGAGAGGGAAAAGAACTGGAAAAAATGTGAGGGAGCCAGGTTCAGGCACATCTGAAATTGTTTTTGTAAAAAGCAAATTACATTCCCTCGGCCGGAAGAGGAAAGTTTAGAAATAGAAAAATAAATTCTACATATGTGCACTCAGAAAAGAGCGACAAGCAGTTAGTCTCAACATAACTTGCATCCTCGACAATTTTATCAAGCTTCGCAATTAAAATGTCAGGTTTTATTAATCCCTGAAGTACAAAAATTAAGGAGGGGTTGTTTCTTCAGTTAAACAAAATTTTTGCTCTTTTAGACAAGCAAGACAAAAATCACCACAAGAACTTCTTCATTCTTTTGTTCCGATCTACTTCTCAAGTGAACAATTTTGTTCATGTCAAAATTTCCCCCAGCTGGCTATGGCATTCCAAATTGTCCCTGGTAAAAACTAAGGGAAAACTAAGCAAAACTAAGTGTATGTATTATCATATAAAGAAAAAACACGGAGAAGGCAGGTGTTAGCCTGGAAGGGGCACAGTTTTATGTTGAGAAAACTCCGTGAGAAATGTCTGACTTACAAGGAAGATGCTTGGTTTGTATCTTTGGAGTTTGGCCAAAGGCCAATTGTTCCTAATCCAGAGCTGGATAAAACCTTCCCATTTGGTGCAGATGAAGTGAAACAGAACAGTTGTCAGGGAAACAGGAACACAGGCTGGGGGAGAAGTCCTTATAAAGTTCATCAAGGTGATCCAAGAAGTTTTCAAGCTGGTCTGCGGAGACCTATGAACTCCTTAGTTCTTGAAGCTGCTTTAATGTGAATTTACTAGATTTATATCATGCTTTCCCTGCAGTTTTCCTTTTATAGTCAAGCATTCAAAATGCGAATTGAGCAGAAGCAGGTGTTAGGGAGCTAGAAAATACTTTTTTCAAAGATCAATACAAAGCTTGTTAAACAAAAACAATAAATTTTAACCGGGCATGTTGTTCATACCTGTTGTCCTAGCTACTCTGAAGGTCGAAGCAGGAGGATGGCCTGCACCTGGAAGTTTGATGCTAGCCTCAGCAACATGGTGAGACCTTATTTTAAAAGAGAAAAAAAAAAAAGCCAGGGGACTTTATTTCTGTGAAAACAAAATAAACCCTGAAGGGCTTCAACAGAACATCAGAGCTCAATTTAGCATGTGTGTGTGGGGACATGAAAAATCCCAGCTGTGCACACTATTCCTGAGTTAAGGATCTTGCGCCAAGGCCCTGAAGACTCAGCTGAATCTTGTTGGAATTTCTATATCCGTCAATTCCCTGCAGCTAGACAATCAGGAATACACTTGCAGTTGAACAAGTTAAGCGTATTGCTTATTGCATCTAAAACGAACACAAACTATAAGGAACTATGAGAGCTCCGTAAGAGGGTAGAAAAAAGACCTTTCAACTGGGTGCGGTGGTGCACTCCTGTAGTCCCAGCACTGGGGAGGCTGAGACGGGAGGATCACCGTGAGTTTGAGGCCAGCCTGGGCTACATGGTGAGTTCAAGACCAGTCTGAACTACATAGTGAGACCCTGTCTCAACACCCCACCCCCTGGTCAAAAAAAGGACCTTTCATAGGCCATTTTCAAGCAAATGAGGCAAAATGTTAATAATAAGTGAATATAGGTAAAGTTCATGTAGGTTTTCCACATACAATTTTTATTCATGAAACTCTCCCTCAAATTAGTAGTTATTTTGAAAAACCTGTGCACGATAATAAATCTAGTAAAAACTTAAAATGTATGTACACTGAAAATTAACTTTAATCAGATTCGGTGGTAGTAAAGGGCAGTCAGGGAGGTGGGGTTTTGCTCTGGATCAGATGTCACTAAGTGAAGATAGCAGGGCACAATGGCATGTACCAGTAGTATCTGGTTATAGTAACTGGGAGACTGAGGCAGGAGAGTCGCTGGAGCCTGAGTCCAGCCTGAGAAACATAGCAAGACCCCTTTAAAACAAAGAATGAAGATAATTCTATGATTGGGTATCGTAGGAACTCTCATCTGAAAGGAGGGAAGACTAGAGCAGGCTACTGGCAGGTTTGGCAAAGAACTGCAGTCACTTGTAGTTGCCGGAGAGGGGACGGTTTTGGTATTCTTCTGTGCTTTCACATTGTGATCTTGATTTTGTCTATGCTTGGTCAAAATTCTGAAGTAGTATTTGTTTGTTTTGTTGTTGTGTTGGTTTTGTTCTTGTTGCATGGCGGTAACTGAGTGATGCGGATGTCCTGCAAAATTGTTGAGGTCCAGCAGAAGGCCATAGCCCACCTGAGCTCTCTAGCGCCTCCTTACAGCCCTGGCAGTGGCAGGTGGTGTCAGCTCAGTTCTCAGATTCAGACTCGAGGGCTGCTCTCCTCTTTCTCAGCTGGGGGCCATCAACCATGTTAGATGCTGCTGTTCCTCCCATGAAGGCGCGGACTGAGGGCTGACCACTGGACTCTAATAACATAAAGGTTGCATAAGACAGGAGTCTTCCCTCTCACCCTCCCTCCCAGGGTTTTAAATCCATTTAGATTTAGAACCAAACTGTTTTAAAAGGAAAAGTTTTTCTTTCAGCATAGTTTTTTTCAGTCAGTAATGATAGTGACATAAAAGACAAAGCTTTCTAATATAGTAACCTAATGTACAATAACAAAAGAATGGTTAAATAAATTAGGACAGAATGCTATCTTTCTAGTAAATAATAATATTAATAACTCATTAAAACATTTCCAAATTATACTTAAAAACAAGAAAAATATGTGTCATAATATGTATATGTGCTGCCGAAGCGAGCACTATGTGCCATAACATGTAAAAGCAATATAAAAAATGTGAATCCAACCAGGTATGGTAGTACACACCTGGAATGCTAGGTACTTAGGAAGCTGAGTCAGAAGGATCCCAAGTTTGTGACCTGTCTAGGCAACTTAATGAGACCCTGTCTCGAAAAAAGAAAGCTGGAAATGTGTCTTAGTGCTCCCTTGGTTCAATCCCCACTACTGCCCTGCCAAAAAAATAAATTCAGCATAATGCCATATATGAAGGGAAAACACAGTACGTGTATAGAAAAAAAAGACTGAAAAAAGATAAAATGTTAAAGTTTTTATGAATGAGCAGTTGCATATAATTTTAGTATTTTTCTTTTTTCTCTCTATCTTTTTGTATTCTTTGATGAAAATAAATTTATGTTGTTTTTATTGCCAGGAAACAAAATATTGTAAAACAAAAGTGGCAATGAAACACTTTTAAAAAGGCTTGGTGGTCCACGCCTGTAATCCTAGCATTTAGGGGCCTGAGGCAAGAAGATCACCCTAAATTCAAGGCCAGCTTGGGCTACATAGCAAGACCCTGTCTCAAAAAAAATTATATAAAATAAATAAAAAGATTTTATATTGTCTTGAGGATATAATAAAGAAGTATAGCATTAATGTCCGAAGTATAAGCCCCACCCTATGAATTTGGTTATGTAAAAGAAAAGTCATTACTTTTTCATTTCAATTGTTAGTTCAAAATGTTGTTGCCAAGTTATCTCACGTTGCTTGCAGGGAGCTCAGGGAGAGCCCAGCCTCTTGAGTCCAACAAGATATTGACTCTCTTCTGCTCCTGCACACGGTCCTCTCTCATTTCCTCATTTCCCTGCTTCATCCATCTGCTCCTCCTCACCTTACCTCTTGGGATGTTCCTGCTGTGTGTCTATTTTTCAAATAAGTGCTCCGCGCAAGGTTCTGGTACCCACCACACACATGAGGATTATACTTCATTTAGCTCAGTGGAATCGAATATCCTTCTAACTGCCTGCCAAGTTTTCTGAAACCTCCAGAGTATATTCCATAGGCAATGAGAGTAGAAGTGGCCAGAAAAAGACACTTAAGACTGTGTAATGGGAAATCTCGTTCCTCAGCACCTTGATGTTAGTGCTTAGGACTGGAGATTATCAACTGTTGCCTGACTCTTAATCTACAGATGGCCAGGGTGGCTCTTAATCTACAGATGGCCAGATGGCCAGTGACTGGCTGTGTGTGGTGTCCCCACAGACACCACACACAGCCAGTCACTCACTCACTCAGCAACGAGGCTGGTGCCTCTTGTGAAGACTTCGTCTCAGACTGTCTGCCTCAGCCCACACCCTGGCTATTGGATAATCGGTTCCTTTGGACTAACTAAACCTTTCTGGGGTTTGAATTTTGCCTCCTCACTGACTATTCCCAGCTCATCATCATCCAGGTGACTTCAACTTTCTCTAATATCTCTTCAAGATCTATTTCATTTTGCAAGGATCACACGGCACATAATAATGTGTCTTTAATTGGTATTGGGGATGTTGTGGTCAGTTTTGCTATTTTTGTTGTTCCTTTACATATGGCTTATGCTGTCTCATTATGCAATGCAGAGGAGAGAGAGAGTGAGACAGGTAGGAGAGAGAGAGAGAGAGAGAGAGAGAGAGACATTGTAGTTGTCACTTATAATGAAGTTCTGCCTAGAAAGGCCTCCTTCCTGCCAGGTACTGAACTGACCCCAGACTTGGTAAATCATCTGTTCACATTTGACACTATTATACTGATAGGTCATTGTTATTTTGTGTGACTTTCATATTCTTGAGTCCAACAAGACATTGACTCTCTTCTGCTCCTGCGCACAGCCCTCCCTCATTTTTTGGCTTTTTTGTATTAATTCATGAGTTCTATCCAGACCATTGCTATCACATCACCTTCTTTGTCACTGGGACAAAATGCCTGACACCAGCAATTTAGTGTAGGAAAGGTTTATTTTGACTCAGAGTCTGTAGAGGTTGCAGTCTATAGTGGGCTGGCTCCAAGGCAGGTTGGCATGGCAGGGAGGTGGAGGGGATGGGAGGAGCTGGGGTGGGAAATAAACCCTTCCAAGCCTCACCTCCAGTGACTCACCTCTTCCAACCAGGCCCTACCTCCTAATAGCACACGTAACTGTTGTTATAGTTTGTGTCCAGATGTCCCCCCAAAGCCTCATATGATCATAGGTGGGGATGGATCTAGAGTGTGTGATTACTAAATTATTAGTCCACTGATTGGTTTGGCATAGTTCTGCTGGGATCAAGGATACAATGCTAGGATTAAGGGTGGGAGTGCTACTCACCCTAAAAATGCATAGTAGCCTGGATAAAATATAAAGGACAGAGGCTTATCTATTCCTCCCCTTTGCTTGCATCCCTTGCTTACCTTGCTGACTTCTGCCTGTCTGCCATGCCACCCTGTCTCAGACCCAGCTGACTGTGGACTGAAAACTCTACGAACTGTGAGCTAAATAAGCCTTCCTTCCCCTAACTTTGGGTGTCAGGTATTTTGTGTTAGCAATGAGAAAAAAGTAACTAAAACAACTGTAAACATCCATAATCCAATCACCTCCCAAAAACTCTGCCTATGAACACATGCAGCTCTTGGAAAATACTAGTTATAAATCATAATGATTACTGACTATCCCTCCATCTGCTTAAACAGTTCTCCATTTTTCAGTTGCCTTAAAATAAGTGATGCTCAAAATTCTACCCCAGCTGTTCTCTATCACCTTAGTACACACTTGTTTCCTTTGTGGTTTTACTGACCCCCTTTAAATTCTCAGAAGCTCTGTCAGTTCTGGCCTTGGCCTGGCACCACCACTGGGCTGAGGCCCACAACCAATCTGTGATAGCGGGGGCCTGGCTCACCTGGTGAGGTGAGGGGGAAAGGAGTCCTGCCTCAGTACAGACCCAAGGGACTGGCAAGCCACTGTGCCTGGGAATTGGGACACACCGCTGTAGTTTGGCTGTGGTTTGTCCTCCAGCGGTTCATGTACTGGATGCTTGGCACCCCTCTGCGGTGGTGTTAGTGTGGTAGAACCTTTAAGAGGTGATGTCTATGGGTGTGCTGGTGCATGCCTGCAATCCCAGCACTCTGGGAGGCTGAGGCATGAGAATCACAAGTTTGAGCCCATCCTGGGCAATTTAGTGAGTTAACAGCATGTTATCTGATAAGTGAATGAATGAGTGAATGAATAAATGAATGGGCTGGGGATGCAGCTCCGTGTGAAAATCCTGGGTTCAATCTCCAGTATTGAAAATAAAGAAATAGGGTCTTGTGGAAGGTAACCCACTAGGTCATGAGGGTCTAGATCTTATAGATTCATGCTGTCTCGTGGGAGTGGGGCAGGTCTGCTGGAAGTAATTTGTGCTTTTTCTGCTCCAGAAAGCCACTTTCTCACTCTAGTGAGACCAGTGCCTCCTCTTTTCTTGTTTCTTTTTGGATTTCCTGCGTGGTTGGATTAAGAAGAAATTCTTTGTATGTACCCAGCTCCCTAATCCCTAATCTGCTCCCTCCAGCCTCTCCATCTCCTCTGTTCTTGCTTGCTCTTTGTACACAAGCGGCCAGCAAATATTCAACGATTTGCAATAACCTCCCTCAGATTCCCTTGAAATGTATACCCAACCCAGACCTTCCTCCCCAACTCAGCCTGGTTAATTTTCTAATGGTTCTTTGCACGCCAAGTTGTGCTCAGCACCTCAACCCCAGATCTCATTCTCTTTTCTTGTAACTAGTTCTTTGTTCTTACATCCCTACTGTGGTTAATTGCACCATCCTTTCCCATTTCTTGAAAGGAGCTGTGTACAAAGGGGTGGTTTCTGTAGAATGAGGAGTCCTGGTTCCTCTACTTGAGGTCTGTGAAAACAGCCAGCTTTTTAATAACCTTGTTGGAATACAGTGTCCCCATCCATCAGATGAAAATAATAATCATACCTCTACCTCAGGGTTGTCACTTGGGTTGGTGTCTGATGTAAGTTATAAGTACCAACTGTTTTCTATTTCAATCAGTTTCATCTCAAAACTTTTAATTCCCACTAAGCCTCCAATTTCATTCTCACCACAAGCCTCCTAGTTCCTATTTTTATTCCTTTGCCTCCTGATTGTCACCCCCGTCCTCTCTTCCATGCTACATAGAGGGCAGATGAAACCCAGCTTTGGTCGCATTGCTTCTCTCCACCACCATCCAATCCACCTGCTACTACCTCTCACAGCATGACAGAAATGGTCCCCCAGCTTGTCTCTTTGACCTATCTGGCTCTTTTCTAACCTTCTCTTTAAACTCTTGCCACATCTGCTTTTGCCAGGTCCCCGACAAAAATACTTCACACACATCAGTGGATCTCCAGTGCTCTTGGATTAATGTAGTTTCACGTTTGCTACTCAAAGTGCATCTCTAGGGCTTGTTAGAAATCTAAAACCTTGGTCTCCATCCCAGACATACTAGTTGAGTCTGCTTTAACCAGATTCCTATGAAAATGCAAGAAGCTTTTTCTTCCAGGCCTCACATGGCCTGACTTCTTTCCTTCACAGCTGTCTCCAGCTGCTCTTCTCCCTCTGCTGATTGTGCCCTTGCCTGACTGGGCCTCTGCTGTCTCAGCCTCCTTCTCTCCACAGGCCCCGATGCCTGTGGTTCCCTTCACCTGGGATGCTCTTCCCATCATCTCCCTGCTTGCTCCTGGTTGTTTCAGACCTCAGCCCAAATGTCACTCAAAGAAGGCCTCCTTGATTCCTGAACCTGGGCCAGGCACCCCCCCTTATTATTTAGTTGTGCAATACCTTCTGCTTTTCCTTTACAGCACTTAACTAAAATGTAATTCTTTATTTATTTGTGTGACTCTTCAGTGAATGCACAGCTCTCTTCCTTGACAGCAACTCCATGAAGACAGAACATCTGATAGAAATATGTTTTGCTCACCTTTGTATTCCTCACACCTTAGTACAATGCCTGGAATATCATAAGACTCAAGAAATGCATCCCTTGCCACCTTTGTTCATTCATTCCTTCAATGAGTATTTATTGTGTATCCACTATGTGCCACGTATGATGCTAGATGCTGGGCATATATTAAAGACCAAAACCAGAGAGGGTGTCAACCTTCACGATACAGTGTAATGGGACTAACAGACAAATAATAATAAATAAATGAAATACTGCAGCTGAGGCAAATACTTCTAAACATTCAGAGAGATTTTCTATCTACTGCTCCCTAATATAAAAACATAAAATTCAACAGGTATTTTTCTTTTTAAAGCAACTTTTTTGAGATGTATATGTCCACGGTTATTAGTACATTCACAGTGCTGTGCAACCATCTCCATACATTTTAGAATGTTTTCATTACTCCCCAAAGCAGCCTCACTTGTCTTGGCCATCACCCACATCCTCCCCAGCCCTAGTCAACCGAGAATCCACTTTCTGTCTCTAAGGACTGGCCTGTTGTGCACATTTTTATATGAACAGAATCATACACTATGTACTTTTTTTTTGTGACAGGCTTCTTTCATTTAGCATAATGTTTCTAAGGCTTATCAAATATGTAGCATATATCAGTACTTCATTTCTTTTTATGACTGAATAATATTCTATTGTACTGAGTACTTTTTTTTTTAGCACAACTAGAAACAGGATGTTGGTTTACTTTTTTCTCTACAGCCAAACAAATTCAGTTCGTCATGTTTCTAGAAAAAGGTGACAGTAAGTAAATGTTGGCTGTGCTTTTCGAGGGTGGCAGCCGTGTTTAGAAAGCTGCTTTTCATGAGTACTTTTATTCACTCAGTTCTCTTAGTCTATTTAGTATTTCTGACTCACGAACGGAAGTGATTCTATTTTGGCATTCTTTCTTTCTCCTGCTTGGTCTCTACTGACTTGCTGTGTTAAATTATGCAAGTTCCTTAAACTCTGTTTGTTTAACTCCTGCGTGCTCTGTAGAATAAGCCCAGTCCAGCTTGCTTGTTTGCCGAGGCTGTTTAGAGACAATTTTTCATACGATTTGCATCATCAGCTCCCACAGAAGGCAAAAGGAATTTGATGTGTGGGGGTAGTCTGGGATCCAATCCAAAATAGTGCTCATCTGGAAGAAATATGGAAGCCTGATGCTTGCTGGCCTTTTAGTAGTTTTCACTTACTACCTTCCCTCTAAGGAACTTTGTAAATCTCTATCTCTTTTGTGGCATTTTATTTTTTCTACATAAGATACGCTTTAAAAAAGACTGCAATGGAAAAAGTGTACTGATATCCTCTATTGGCCCACTGTGAATCAAAGACAGCACTTTGTCTGACCTACTTTTGTGACTTGGGGAGGGACTAACCATAACATTCAGAATCTCCGTTTCTGTCTGTCTCTGTCTCTCATCCAGAGACTGGCCTCTTTTGGCCTCAGCTTGAGATGCAAAATCTAGCTAGATTTAAATTATCATTCATCTACTTATGCAGTATGCTTTGCTCTCAAATGCAAGTCGTCTAATGGAGAGCTCTGGTGTGGTACCGCAGGCCCAATGAGTAAATGCCAAAAGGGAAAAGGAGCAGAAACGAGATTTCTGCTAGGTGGGGCCACAGTCACAGTTACCTAAAGATTATTTTGAGCTGCGTCTTCCAGGATAGCTAGCAAGGAGGGGCAGGTAAAGACACCCAGTGGGCTTCCTTGGGGTGGGGAAGTGCACAGCCTAGTCGCAGGTGTGTGAGGGCCAGCTGTGAAAAAGCAATCTGAACAGGGATAGAGGCCTTGAACACTATTCTAGGGACTCTGCTTTTGGTAACTTAAGCAAAAAAGAAGCCAGTGCAGGTCTCTAGCAAAGTGTACATCAAAATCACTCTTGAGGACAATTAACCCGACAGGAGGATGGAGGGTGGACTGGCAAGAGGGAGACTGGGAAGCCAAGCAAGAGGGCGGCACGACAGTCCAGTCGAGGCAGAGGGGCTGGAAAGGAGGTGACCGACGTCTGCAACAGGCTCGGGCGTCCAGGCGCGTGAAGGTTGAGGGGAGATCCCTCGCGACGGAACTCCCCCTCGGGGCGGGCCCTGGGCGGGGCCAGAGTTAGAGTCGCACCCTCCCGTGACGCCGGGGGGTCGGCTCGGGCCTCTGACTGGCTGTCCCTGCTGCCAGTCCCGGGAAGGGGCGGCCCTGCCCGGCCCGCTCGGGTCCGAGAGAGAGCGGGGAGCGCGGGGAGCCCGGGCAGGCGCCGCGGGGACGTGGGGGCCCGCGCGGAGGTAGGCAGGTGGGGAGGTCCCGGAGCCGAGGGCGACGCGCACCTCCACCGCCGGGGAGCCCCGACCCTCGCGGACACCCGGCACGGGCGCGCGGCCCGCACCGCCCGCGCCCCCGCCGCAGCCCCCGTCCGTAGGGGTCGGGGTGGGGGCGGGGCGGCGGCCCTGCGTCCCGGGGCTCCTGTGACGTCGGGGGTGGGCCGCGGGCCCCGGCTTCGGGGAGCGCGTGGTGCTGGGGCCGGCGGGCAGGCGGGTCTCCGCGTCCTCGAGGACTCGAGGCCCCCGCGGTCGGGGATGCTGCGGCGCGGCCGCGGCTTCTGGGGAGCCCCGCTGCGATCTCGGGGGCGCGACTTGCGAAAAGTTTGGGGGGCCGTTTTCCACGCCTCGAGTTGCCGGAACGGCCGAGTTCCCTAAGGTGACTTGCCCGGCTCCGCGGTCCCCGGAGTTAGCGGAGCGCACTTCGAAAGACCCTTTCGGCCGCGTACCAGCGTTGTGGGAAGAGAAGCAGAACCGTTGGCCCCGCAGACGCGCTCCTGGCAGGTCACTGCTCTCTTTGTGAACATCTCCACCTTTGCCAGCCTGGACTGCACCGCAGTGTGTGGCCCCAAGAGTGTGCAGCGAGGAGCAGGCGGTTCCGGCCAGTGCCACCCAAGGGCAGGCGCGGCCAGAGTGGCGTTAGGTGGTGGTGAGGCTCCTTCAGCAAGGCATGGCCGGGTCTGGTTAATAAGAAAGACTTTTCTGCCTTAGGGGCGAACATATACAGTTGCCTGGTGGCACAGCAAATCTGTCCCCTAAAATGAGAGAATTTAAGAGTATGAGAGACTAACCCTAAACTTGAACCGGGTAGACCTAAGCAGATGAATTCTTTCACTTTTTTTCCTTTCCTTTTTGGGATTTGGAAGAGAAACAGGAAGCCAGAGATTGAGAGAAAAGAGCATTCACTCTACAATTGTAAACAGTTTATCTTGTGTCAGTAAATACTTCGAAAAGTTATTCGAGGTATTTGAAAAAACAAGACTTTTCTGTTCCCTGCAGAGAAGGTAGATCACTGTCAAATTTAAAAATTTAGATATATTTATTTAGAAATTGATTATAGCTCCCAAAGTTGTAGAGTCCTGTTCTGTCAGTGGGAATGCAAAAGGATAGTGAATATTGTGCAAAGTTAAAATTCTTAACTATTCAAGATGGTGCACTAACCTAAATCGTCCAACCAATCTGCAGTTGTGAATTATCTGTTTTATTATGACCCGACTAATAGAGACTGCAGATGTTAAATGCCAATTTCATAACGTTCTTGAGGCTTTATTACTTCACTGTAAAATACACGATTAGCATAACTAAAGAAGTAAATGAGTGTGTCTGACTTTGAATTTACTGTGTCATTTCATAGCAAAGTACTCTTAGGTAAAATATATGTATGGTGTTTTTCGCATTTGAGGTTAGCAGTGACCTCTCAATATTTGAGTTAATGATGAAATTTTTGGCAGGAATAACAACACAAAATAGATCATTAAATCTGTAGATGTGGTCCTCATGTATTAGTATATATTCGTTTATACCGCTACTTTCTCTTTAGTCGTTTATATGCTCTTTTTATTGGGATCTAATTCCCAAACTGTAAAATTTACCCTTTTCAAGTGTGTAGTTGCCTGATTTTTAGTATATTTGCACAGTACTCTTAAAATGTATGATTGAGTGATTTTAGCATATCCTCGACTATCACCACTATCTAATTCTAGAATATTTTCATCATCTCTGAAAGAAACCCCATGTCCATTAGTAGTAAGTCCCCACTGCCTCTCTGCCTTCCCCTTTTTTTTGCAGTACTAGGGCTAGAACCCAGAGCTGTTGCACTGAGCTGTATCCTCACCCCTTTTTGCCCTTTAAAAATTTTTTTTTTTTAATTTTGACACAGGGTCTCTCTGAGTTGCCCAGGGTGGGCTCAAACTTGTGATCCTCCTGTCTCAGCCTCCCACAGTGATGGGATTACAACCATGTGCCACTATTCCTGGCTTTGCTCTCTCCTTATAACTCCTGGAAAACACCAACCTGTTTTCTATCTTTTTGGATTTGCCTATTCTGGACATTTTTTATAAAGGGAATCATACAACATGTGGGCTTTCGTGTCTGGCTTCTTTGGCTTGGAATAATGTTTTCAAGGTCCACCTATTGTAGTATGCAGTAGTACTTTATACTTTATGGCTGAATAATGTTCTGTGGTATGGCTGTATCACATCGTTACCCATTGTTACCCATTCATCTGGTGGTAGACACTTGGGTTATTTCTTCTTTTGGGCTGTTATGAGTAATAGTGCTATGAACATTTGTATACAAATTTTGCTGTGCACAATGTGTTCAATTCCCTTGCATATATACTTAGGACTGGATTGGGGGGGCATACAGTAACTTTATATTTAAACTTTTGAGGAACTGTTAAACTGTTCATATAGCTGCTATAACATTTTTGCAATACTGTCAGCACTGTATTGGGGTTCCAGTTTCTCCATATTCTTACCAACACTTGTTAGTATATGTTCTTCTTCATTTTATTATAGTCATCCTGTTTGAGATGGGAATGGAACGTCCTTATGACTTTGATGTTTCACTTTCCTTTAAAGATAATGGTGTTGGACATATTTTCATGTGATTATTGGTTATTTACTTGTCTTCTTTGGAGAAATGTCTACTTAGGTACTATGCCCACTTATTATTTGGGTTGTCTTTTTTAGTGATTGAATTTTATGTGTTCTTTACATATGCTGGACACAAGTCCCTTATCAGATGTATGAGTTGCAAATATTTCCCTCCATTTTGTAGGTTATTTTTGCACGTTTGGGGGAGGGTGCTAGGGATCGAACTCAGGGCCTTGTGCTTGCTGGGCAAGTGCTCTATCACTGAGTTACATCCCCAGGCCCCTCCCGACCTTTTTTTTTTGTTTCGTTTTTTCAGACAGGGTCTTGCTGTGTAGTTCAGACTGGCCTTGAGCTCACTATGTAGCCCAGGCTGGCCTGGAACTCATGGCAATCCTCCTGCATCTGCCTCCTGAGTGCTGGGATTACTTGGCATGTGCCACCACACCCAGCTTGATAGTGCCTTTTGAGGCTTAAAAATCTTAAATTTGATGAGATCTAATTTATCTGTTTCTTCTTTGATTACTTATGTTTTCTGTCATTTCTAAGAAACTTGCCTATTCCAGGTCATGAGATATGTATGTGTTTTAAGAGTTAGAGAGTTTTGACCCTTACACTTAGTGTAAGTCTTTGATCCCTGTGTGTAGAACAATTGATTTTTGTGTTTTGATCTGGTTTCCTGAAAGCTTGCTAAACTCAATAGATCTGATATCTTTTTGTGGATTCTATAGAATTTTCTATGTACCTAATCATTTCATTTGCAAATAGAAACAGTTTTTACATCCTTTCTAAGCTAGATGCTTTTTTCCTATTCTTGCCCTGGCTAGAATCTGTAGTACAGTGTTGAATAGAAATAGTAAGAGTAGACATCCTTGTCTTGTTCCTGATCTTAGTGGAAAACTGTCAATCATTTACCAGTAATTATGATGTTAGTTGTTTGGCTTTTTGTAGGTGTCCTTTATTGGGCTGAGAAAATTTCCTGACATTGCTAATGTGTTGAATGTTTTTATTGTGAAAGGGTATTAGGTTTTGTCAAATTCATGTGTGTGTGTGTGTGTGTGTGTGTGTGTGTGTGCGTGCATGTGTGCACGTGTGGTTGAAATGATGAGTAGTTTAGTCCTTTTTTCTATTAATATGGTGCATTACTGGGGTTTATTTTTCATTTATCGAAAAATATGTACTCTTTCTATTATTTTTAAAACTAATTCAGAATTAGAGCACTTGCTTAGCATGTGCCAGGTTCTGGATTTGATCCCCAGCACTGCAAACAAAATACAATAAAAAAAACTTGTAGACATTTGATAGTAGAACATAAATGAGCTATTCAAAATGCAGAACAAAACTTAATCAACATGAAATAGACTTCTTGTTGCTTAGGATACGTAAGTGTCCTTACATTTCTGTGCAGTTATATGAATGGTTCAAGAATTAAAGATGTCTGTTTAATTACAGATTTTTATTTTTTAATAGTTCATCCATATTTTTCCCTTCTTTCTAAAGTGAATAATGAGAGAAATGAAGTAGCAGTAGAATGGTGAAAAAGTTTATGATTAACACACTACTTTTTCTATTCTCAAATCATTGATACTAAATGCTAATGTGAATAATTAATAGTGAATGTTAACATGGGAAATGAGAAAGGCCATGAGCAAGGCTAATAACCAAAAAGAAGAAGAAAATACTCCGAAAACAGTAGGGTAAAGATTCTGTAAAAACAAAGAAACAAAGACAGAATGAATTTCAACTCCACAATTTTGAATTTCCCTCGAACTATGGCTAGAAATTAGAGGCATCTGGAAGCTTTAATATGGTTAGGGTGCTCTTAATAAAATTGTAGGCTTTGTGGAAAAATTCAGCTTATATTATTTATTTCTAAATTATCATGAGATTGTGTCAGTTCAGTGTTACTGTGAAAACTGACATAAGCACAACAATATTTATGCTAGAAAAATAATCTTTTTACTGAGTTTTTAGCAGTATGTATTTTTTGAAAAATTGGTAGTTGGGCATGGTGGCACATCCCTGTAATCCCAGCATCAGGAAGCTGAAGCAGGGGGATTGGTGTGAGTTTGAGGCCAGCCTGGGTTACACAGTGAGTTCAAGGCCAGTCTGAACTACGTAGGGAGACCGTGTCTCAAAGAAAAAAACCAAACAAACCAACCCAAAATTGATATAGGTTTAGGGATGTGGGTATGTTACAATAAATACTGGGAAAATAAACTTAGTTATATTTTTATAAAACAAAATAATAGAACAGTACACTTCAACTGCAGTACCATCTGCAGTTCTGGGAATTTTACTGTCACATGTTCTCTGTGACTGGGACTTGCTTCATGCAGAAGATCCCTTCCTAAAACAAATTTTATTAGTTCAAAGCAAGGGCAATTCAAAAAGGGAAGTTGAGAGGGAGAGGAGAGGAAGGAAAAGTAAGACGGCTCAAGATGTAATGTGTGTACAGTATGTACCAATTCCCCCAGAGTGAGTATATTCATTACATACTGCAACTGTCTATTAATAAAATTTTTTAAAAATTATGAAGAGCAAACAAAGAAAAAAATACATTTCTGGGTCAGTTATTAAATTAGCCCATTAAACATTAACAAACATTTAAAACTGCTTTCATGACTCTCAGAGTCAGAAACAATCATGCTTCCAAAATCAAATAACACTTTAGAATTTCCCTTGGCTAAGGGAACTGGTTTTCCCCGAGACCTTCTGTCTTCTTCCATACAGTGCTTCTCCCTGAGATTAATCTCCAGAAGGAAAGTTAGTATCACCAGAAATACCAATTCCAGATTTATCTAAGTAGACAATTCCAAATTTCATATTTATATGTTTTCTCTTCTTATGCTAAATAAAAGTTACGCAAACTTGTGAGGAACATAATAACTTACCTAGTAAAATACACCAAAGGACTTCTGGCTTGAAAGACAGCCTGAACCTGAGCAAATTTAGAGTGGTGCTAAGTTAAAATTACTACTAAATTAGAGTATAAATCTAAACCATAATTGTAGCACTGGTATATTTCTTTAGTTTATCATGCTACTATTTGAATCAAGCTTTGAGACTTCTGTAAGTTTAAGAGTATGGTAAAATTATGAGCTGATAGATTAAAAAAGTCTTTCTGTCGAGCAGTGTTAAAACAATAATTGTATTTTGTGCTGTGCTATTGTATTGTCTGATTTGTTAGAAACAGCAGTTTCATTTGTTCTCATAACATACCTACGAGGAAGAATGAATGGTTTGTGACATTTAGCATCCCTCTTTTAACGGATTGGGTAAACTGAGACCTAGAAAGATTAAAAAGTAGCACAGAAGGGTTTCAGCCGTGGCCTCCTGTCTCCCATTAGGCTCATAGACTATGACAAGGGCTGGAATTTAGCTTAGAATTTAAAACTTAATTCTGAATATCATTGGATGGTGACTACAATGTATGCGTTGGGCCAATTAATGGAATTCTTGAATGCTAATGTGGTGCGCTGTTGAATGCTTTCTTCTTCTTAGAATAAACATGGCTGAGCTTTTGGAGCCAGATGGGCCAGTAGATTGGAAGGAACGATGCATAGCTCTGGAGTCTCAGCTCATGAAATTTAGAGTTCAAGCAAGCAAGATAAGAGAGCTCTTAGCAGAGAAGGTAAGCTTTTGTCCCTATCTTTTGCTATTAGGTATCAGCTACTTGGGGTTTGGTTCATGTATATTTTTAAAGTCTCAGTGTTTTGGGTGTTTTAAATGTCTTTAAAATAATAATATAATTTGCCAGATGTGGTGACACATGTCTATAATTTCAGCACTCAGGGAGGCTGAGGCAGGAGGATTGCAAGCTCCTCCTGGATAGCTTAGCCTGGATAATTTAATGATTTAGCAAGACCTTGTCTCAAAAATTTAAAAAAATAGTGTGTGTGTGTGTGTGTGTGTGTGTGTGTGTGTGTGTGTGTGTGTAGCTCTGGGCATGTGGTGCAAAGGCCCTGGGTACCAGCAAAAAATGAAATGTTGTATAATTCAACTTTTTTGCCAAGTATTTGAAGCTATATTTGACATATTCTTTCACCAGTGTTAGGGTGGATTAGACAGTAGGATGAAAAACATTTATTTGCAAATTTTAGGGGCTGGGGATTTAGCTCAGTGGCTAGAGTGCTTGCCTTGCAAGCACAAGGCCCTGAGTTCTATCCCCGGCACCAAAACAAAACAAAACAAAAAAACAAAGCAAATACTAGTATAATATGTGAAAATTGTGTGTATTTGATAAATGCAAAATTCATTACAGAGAGAAAATCTGTAATTCATTTTATTTTAAATAATTTAATAGCATTTTGATCTACTAAATATTTAAGGATATCATTAAATGATTATGGAAGAAAATTCTCTTCATGGTAGAGTATTTATAATGTATCTGAAATTATATATTAGGAATTTGTATTCATTAACTATATCACTAAACTGGGCTACAATTGTGTTTACTACAATTATATGCTTAATAGTTCTAATAATAGAATTTTATGTCACAGGAATTTTGATTTTGCAACTATGTGTATAAAACCAATAGATTTGTTTGTTTATTCATTCATTCAACAAATATTTCTTGATGGCTAAGTGTGTGCCACATACGGTTTTTAATACCACAGTTACATATGTAAATGAGACAACCCATTTTCTCATTCCAGGGATCTTGGATTCTAGATCTGTGCTGTCTGAAACAGTAGCCACTAGCCACATGTGGCTATTGACAACTACCTTCAAATTGAAATGTGTGACAAATATAAAATATACATGGGATTTCAAAGATTTAGTATGAAAGAAAGTAGAACATTTCTGCAATAACTTCTATATTGATTGTGTTGATAATATGTAGTTTGGATGTTGGGTTAAAGATGGACAAACATTTTGGGTGTTGGGTTAAGTGGACAATATTTAAATTAATTTTACCCATTTCTTTTTAGTTTTTAATGTGTGTACTAGAAAATTTTAAATGATACATGAGGCTCACATTGTATTTCTAGATAGCACTTTCTAGAGAGGTGGGTGAATGATATTTATGGTTGTTCAAAACTGATCAGAAGAACTTACAGGTGGTTTCTTAAACTCTAGTCTGTACAGTCCTTTTGGAATGAACACTGGTACACATATCACATTTCCATAAAAGGTCTTAAATCTTCCTTTCATCATTAGCCAAGAATCTCCTAGAAGTATTCTAATAAAATCCAGTGAGAACATCATTCCGTTTAAGGCTTCATATTCCTCATTGTATATGTTTGTACTTTACCATCCTTTATATGGAAAGACTAGGGTTATCCTATTCTCTTTGGACCAAGGATGACCCACTAAGGGCCTCGTGGAATAAACCCCCAATACGCTGGTACAGTATTTATTGATACTATAATAAGAAAATTACAGCTTGAAAAAAATTCCCACTTTGAATAGGTCCAAGTAGGGAAAGCTTATCCTAACTCACAGTTATGACTCATCCTTTGTCTTTTGCCTTTTCTTTATAAAAATCATTTCCACCTTGTACTGTGATCTGTCTGGTATCTTCTGCAACCCCAGTCCCCTCACAACAATGATGCCCAAATCCACCAAATCCAGCCTCGTTGCTGAGCCTCCTGGACACTTGAAATTTACTGCCTTAGCCTCTCATTGGTTGACACTGTTCAGTACAGCCTTCTTCTCAAAATTTTCTTGCTTTCCTTGATTTTTATATGCTCTTAATTTTCTTGTGGATTAAATAAAGGTGATACTGATTTGGGTTCCAATTTGTTGACCTTTAAATCTTATGACCATGGGGTTAGGATTAAGCTCAGTGGTAGAGTGCTTGGCTAGCAAGCGCAAGGCCCTGAGTTTGATCCCCAGCACCAAAAAAAAAACCAAAAAAAAAAAAACCAAAAAAAAGAAAGAATTATGACCACATTTGCCCTGTTCTTTAGAAAGCACACTGCAGCAAGTTTCTATATGAGTGTCCATTTTTTAAAATTATAGAAGTGTTATTTTCTTTGTAAGTACCTTTTAAAAATTTTCAGTCTATATGCTATTTGATTTAACGTTTTCTTTAGAAATGATATCAAGAAGAATATTGCTATTTTAGTTATTTTTTTCTTTTCTTTTTGTCTATATTTTATATCTGTGACTCAAATCCTTTGACAGTTCTAAGAGATGAAATTATTCAGGTGCATTTTACACATGGGAAAATGGATAAGCATGCCAAGTTACTTATGGTTTCCTAGTAAATATGTTCAACTCCAAAATAAGAATAAGGATTTTTGCAATATTTTCTGTATATTTTATTATGAAATATTTTTCTCAAGTTTAAAAATTCTTTTTGGTATCTACCTGTGTTTTAATAAAAATATCTAAAATGTATTAATTTATTATGTGTTAAACACTTTATAGGTATTATTTATTTAATATGCCTAACAACTTGTGAAATAATTTTTGTTGGCTCCATTTTATAGATTAGGAAACTGATGTTAACTCCAGGAAATCATCTAAGTCAGATCTATATACATATATGTGTATATATTAACTTTTTAATTCTTCGAACAATCTTATTAGGTAATATTACCCATATTTATACGGGAGGAAATTTAGACACAGAAAAGTTACTTCAGTTACCTGAGTTCATAGTAAAAAGTGGTAGAACCAAGATTTGAAGCCAGCCAATCTATCTCTAATGTGTAAATGATTAGCTGTCACCCTATATAGCCTCTCTAACCTGGCTTCATTTCCACCCTCCCTGCCTTCTCTGACTCTCTGATACATCTGCCCATTCGGTTCTGTCTTCTAGTCAGCCATAAGTCATGTAAGTCCATCTCTAGGTGTGTGTTAGTGTGTGTATGTATATATAGTAATAACAATGTATATAACATTACATGTTTTCCAAAGCAAATGCTATTGCATTGTTTCTGAGTGCCTGCTTGAGTCAAGTGTTGCATTCCTAAGACTAGTCTGATCTTATCCTCAACCTTTGGTTTTGTGTTAGGACCAGTCTGCTCCAGGCCTTCTCCTTAGTAGTTCTCCACGTCTTCTCCTGACATGGATGCAGCCCCAAGGCTGAAGATTCTTGAGAGAATACTAATTTAATTCCTTAGTTCTTTAGTTGGCCAGGGATACTGGCCAACTTCTCTTTCCTGTAACAGTTCTGGTTCCCAGTTCTGTTTTATTGCCACTGGCTATGAGCAACTAACTCTAAGTGCCAAATACGGTTCCTAAATTTTACTACAGCTGCTGGCTAATTTAGACCCCTTAGTAACTCTATGAAGTAGTTACTATCATCCCCAATCTAAAATTAACATTAAGGCTGAGGGTAATTGATTTATATGTCCAATATTAAATTATTACACAGTTAACAAATAGCAGAACTGCCATTAAGTCTTAATTCTTTTGGATTTGTGATACAACTAATAGAGTACCAGGCGCATGGAATTGACTCATTACTATATTCTTGTTTGTTTGTTTCTTTTTCTTCAGTGGTACAAACTGAACTCAGGGCCTTGTGCATGCTAGGCAAGTGCTCTACCCAGAACTACATTCTCAGTGGTATTTTTCTGAATGGACACACTGGTTAAATATATGAGGAGATGCCATAAATGTGATTACAGATTGATAGGAAACATGTGGAAGGAAAAATGTATGAGATATTTCGAGTATTTTTATAATTACAAATGGATTTCAATAATATATATGTTGTATGTTTTGAAGACAGTGTAGAATACATGAAATTTGAAAGGCAAACCATTTTACACCTACTTTTTTTCCATCATAATTTCCAAGTAACTTAGAACACTGAAGCTTACGAAGAAAAAGACCTTATTGAAGCCTTGGGCAAGTGCTGTTGCAAGTGGGAGAGGTCTTTAGAGGAATTTAAGGAATGGTGTTGGAAATATCCTTAGTATGTCAAATATAAACTCTTGAGGGAAGCTGAGATTTAAGTAGTTCTCCTACTTTACGATATTACTCGTTAGTTTTCTGAGTTAGGGAGGGAAACGAGAAAGCTTCTTTTTAAATTAAAGTGAAATATTACTTCTTATGAGTTAGATTTTCAGTGAACAGGAAAAGGAGAAAATATGAAGAATTTTTGCTTTGGCATTGGCATGGCCCACGTAACCTAATGCTGTGTTTACCTGAGGCAGCATGGCTATCTGGGATCTCCTGCCACTCGGCCTTCCTTTAATGAATGTGATTCCCTAAGGCAGTCTAGGAATGATTCGAGGAATAAGGAGAGCATATTCTGGGACAGCGGAACTGTGCTTTCACACAACAGTGCAGCACAACACCACAATGAATCTATTTAAGTTCTCGCTCCTCAATTACTCTGATGGCTCACCTAAGGTTGCACAGTATGTAATGGGCCTTTCATGAGATCTGAAGGGAAAACAATCAGAAAGAGGAATACAGTACTTGGTTGGGAATTGCTGAACACATCAGTGAGTATGACAGTCTTAAAGTACTCAATCTCCATTGACCTAGTCGCTGAGCAAGTTTTCTTGTACGCTATGCTTGCAACAATGCCAGGTTCACTGAGTATAATGTGTGGTATTTTCTGATCCAAACTCAGAGGCAGATTGAGCTCTGCTCCAGAGGGCACTTTTATAGAAATAAATCAAGCAAGGTTTAGAATTTTCTTCTTTATTTTGCTATTCTGGAAGTAGCCTATAAATAAAATACTTACTGTATTTTTGTCTAAAACTTGATATAGGGCAGTTAATCATTTCAAGTTCTTTTTCTTAAACTGACTTAGTATGGATTGGTTGTAGAGTTGACCCAAGACTTCCACTGTAGTCTACATTGTGAAAGTAAAAACTTACATGAATATGTCTTGCATTGCTTTTCTAATTATTCTGTAAAGTTATTTTCTAGTTTGAATGATTATGAAAAGAAACAGTCACATACTACTCTTACGTTTGAACTGGTTTTAAAGTGTTCTAAGCTTTATCACACAGCCTTGATAATGCGTACTTATATTAATGTAATATAAAGGAGTCAGTATTTATGATCTGTACTATAGATTGCGAAGAGTGGTGGTTTCCTTCTATCAAAGTTTGTCCTCGCTTTTAAGCTACTTTTTTTTGGAAAGAGTTAAAGCTATTGTTCATGCAGTCATTCCCCTTTTGATTTCATTTGTTCAAAAAACATTTACTGAGTTTCTATTAGGTAGTATTCATCATCCAGCATCAACCATTGTTGTGTAAGTAAGTAGTATACCAATATTTGGAGAGAGTACTTTACTGTTTCCTGTCCAGGGATGGAAGTGTTAGAACCTCAAATTCCAAATTTAATCTCTTTTGGTTATATTTCTATACCTCTGTCTCTTTCTATGATAGGTTCCCTGGAAACTCTTAAGTCTTTTAGGGGTGTTAATATTGTAAATTACAATAATTCCTAGGCTGAAAGAACAACAGACTAAAGACCAAAATGCCTTCCAGCGAAAGATTTTGTGGTTTTATGTATTTGGGATGGATTTTTCATATGCCTTGGTATTACTACACATTATGTGTATAGTTTATGAATATTAGAGCAGCTGTGGTTTAATGAACACTGGAAAGTCAGAATATCAAGGTTGAAGTCCCAGCTGTGCCATAGGCTGGGGGCATAAGGTTATACAAGGTATATGTATTCTGAACTGTTTCTAATCTTTATCAAGCAAATAACAAATTTCATTTCATAGTAGGGCTGTGAAGTAATGTATTTTTTAGTACATGTGCTGCCAAAGTGAGCACTGAAGTAACATATTTGAAAGTTTCTGGATCCTAAACACTAATTAGAATTTCTAAAATGTTCTCTTCTGGTCCCTATTTTTCTTTCCTCTGAAATTATTTTCCTTCTTTTGTGTTTGTTGTTGTTGTTTTCAGATTACAAGCTTTTCTCATATGTCTGATGATTTCTGGTGGTCTGTTTAAATTTAGGAATGGCACATCTGTAAAGATTGCTAACAGCTGTGTATAAATGATCTGTACTGATCCATGTCAACTTGGGCTAGGGTGAATGTGTGGGAGACTGTCTAGAAGGTCATGTGCTCATAATGCCACAGTTGTTGGATGAGGGTCCTCCAAACAATTTATTAAATTTTGTAAGAAAAGAACTTTTCAATTTTCCTACAGGAAATATTTCATTGCTGGATGTTTGGAATATGCAAATAAATGTGAAGGTTTCAGGGAATTAGTTGATTCAAGGGCCACATATTTCCATCGTTACCCACTATTTTCAGCCTGACATATCATTCCTTCTCCAGGTCTTTGCAGAGTTCCTCAGGGCATTTGGCTGTCAGAAGCCTCTGAGCCTTATTCTAGGCTGCACTTTCCATCATTGGGCCTTACCAAAACTGGGGGATTAAGTTAGTGTCTGCAAGCTTTTGGAGAAAAAAAAGACACGTATGAAGGATCAGGAATTAGAATGGCTTCAGACTTCTCAGAAGCAGCATTGCAAGTTAGAAGACAATGAAACCAGGTCTTCAAAATTCTGAAGGAAAGTTATATCAAACCCAAATCTCTCTTCCAAGACCAGTTTTGAATTTTATTTGAAGGTAGAAGGAAAAAAATCTTCTTAGGACAGGAAAGGTCCCATGTAACCTTTCTCCAACAGGATGTGCTCCATTAAAAGGAGGAAGTGAACCAAGCCCAAGGGCAACATGGAATAGAGGAAACAGGAGATCCATTGTGGTGGAAAGTTGAAGGGTCTACCCGAGAAGACAGCTATGCCAGGCAGAGGGAGCCCATCCTAACTGGCACAGCACAGAGATTCTAAGAGCAGCTTCAAGGAGAAGAAATTGGTAGAAGATCACATGTGAATGAAAATCTTGAGTGATAATTTAGACAGTGGTGGGAATTTGATGTTGAATTACTAGTAAGTTCATAGAAAGCTAAATAAATCAACAAGACCCTTAACTCTATGGGAAAAATCATACAAGAAAGTAAAAATTGCCATAGTTCACGCCATGGTTTCACTATGTATGAAAGTCACATACGTGATGTAACTATCAAATACAGTCACAGTAATACTGATCCTGAGTAGTGATTTAATAAAAGGTGAGATATAATGATATTGAGAGGTTGGGAGATATGACATGAATCTCTGTTGATGGCATGGAAAATAAAGTGCTGTATCCTCATTTTCCATTAAGGAAGTGAGTAGGAAATTGCTAACAAAAAAAAAGTCAACAGAATAGAAGCATGTTATTTAGAACATGAAAGCAAATATGAAAAGAATTAGCTTAAAAAGTATACTTATTTTTACAAATAAATATTTTGGAATTAGTTGATACGTAAGTATTTATGGCTTTGATATAATAAAAATAAACAAAAATAAATGAAGTTTTGAAATAAATGAACTTGTTCACTCTTTTTCCTTTTTTCTTGGAAATTCTTTGTTTTTTGTTTTGAGACCAGGTCTCTCTAAGTTACCGAGGCTGGGCTTGAACTTGTGATGCTCCTGCCTTAGCCTACCAGAGCACTGGGATTACAGGCCTGTGCCACCAGAGCCCTGCTTGTTCAGTCTTTTAGGGGGAAATCTTAATGGGATGTTTGCATGGAAATCATTGTTGAAACAAAATAATTATTTTGAGTTCTCAGTCTGTGTCAACAAGAATCAAGCCGTTTGCTTTATATATAATATTTATATATTTTGCTTTTACATATTGATATTAGATGTTAGGTGTACTCAGGATCAAGACTGTTCTTTCTTTTGATGAATTACTCCATTTGTAACTATTGACTAATTTTATTACTCATAAAACTTCGGCAGGTGGCATAACTTATTTCTTTCTTCCCTATCTCCCATCTAATAATAGTCTCCCGTTCTCATCATCTTTCTTAGATGCCACATGTTAGAACATGCACTATTTTTCAGATTTTCTGCATGTACCCCTACCTCATCCTTTCTTGTCTCTTGGTGGTTTTGGAAGCTACCAATTGAATTTCTGTTCTTTTAAGTGCAACTATTGTGTTAGTCAGATTTCATCACTGTAACAATGAGAAAATCAATTTATAAAGAGAAAAGCTTAATTTTGACTCCCACTTTTGGAGGTTCCCATGCATCATACGTTGGCTGTATTGCTTTGGGCCTGTGGTGAGGCAAGACTTCGTGGTGGGAGAATGTGGTGGAGCAAAACCACAACTAGAAAGACAAGTTGTCCCATCTTGTCCTGCAGAAAGAACGAGTGGTTTTTTTCAACATGACCACAAAACTACCTACTTTGAAAGCATGTGGTAGTGTGGGAACGGGTTGGAATAGTGTTTGGTCAAAGCACATTTTAGTAGGATGAGTAATACAACTGAAAGAGATCTTTCATCTTGGAGAATTCAGCCCTCAGCACCCCGTGTCTGCCATGGCTTTGCAACAAAACAGCAGCAGACTTTTGGTTAGTAATATTAGATGCATTTTTCATAAAAAGAAAAAAATACGGTTTCAGTCTGAAGAAAAGTCTTTCCGCTAAGGTTAACCCACCACTGTGCCATTAATAATCATGAGATATTTAACCTAGAATGTATTTTAGTGATTTAAATTGACATTTTTAAACATTATAACAAAGCACATTTATAGAGTAGTGTTTCGTTGTAAGGATGTTTATCCACAATTTGTTTATCCATTTAGTAGTTGATGGATATTTTGGGTTATTTCTTAAGTTTGGGCAATTATGAATGAAGCTGCTGTAAACATTCCCATATAGGGATTTGTGTGGATGCATATCTTTATTTCTCTTAGGTAAACATTCAGAAGGAGAGTTCTGAATCTATGCTAAGTATGTATTTAATTTTATAAGAACTTGTTAAACTGTTTCTAAAGAGTCTGTATCATTTTTGCATTCCTACCAACAATGTTTGAGAACTCTACTTGTTCATACCCATACCAGCACTTGGCTTTTTAGTTTTAGCTATTGCAGTAGGTGTGTAGTATTTCACTGTAATTCCAATCTGTTTTTCAATGAATAATGATGTCGAGCACTTTTCATGTACTTCTTACCATCCATATTTATTCTGTGATAGTCTAAATCTTTTGTCCATTTTTATTTATTTGCCATATTGAATCAATATTTATTACAGTATTTGCCATGTCAAAATAAAACGAAAGAGTCAATCCTCACTTTTAAGAATACTCTTGTATTGTAAAAGCACTTTACATCTCCTCATCTTTGAGTATGAGTTGTATGTGGGTTAATGATTACCTGAAAACATTTCTCTAATCAGATCAATAATATAAGTGCTCTCTGAAAATTGCAAAGTGACAATAACGAGATGTGGAAGAGAAAGAGAGAGGGAAGTAAAGTTTTCCCAGCTCAGGGTTTTATTGGAATGAGGACATGAGGAAGTATGAAGTTATTTTTATTGTCTTTTCTTCTTTACACTGTGTTAAGTAATGCTTGCAACATAAATTCAGCAGGCTTTTTCTAAGCTGTAACTCAGAAATTTTCTCCCAGTAAACAGCGTATTTACAAATGTATTTATTAACTTGCACAGAAATCTCAGAATAGCTAGTACAGTTTAAAGGATGCACTCCTAGTATATTTGTTTGCAGTGTCTTAAGAGAAATACATATTTCTGTGGCAGTGAAATGCTAAATAGAGCAAACAAAACTTTGAGAGTTTAAAAAAGGAAAGAAATAAACTGTTATGCCTCATATCTAGATGTCCCCCCAAAGCCTCATGCATTCATAGGTGGGGTTTTCAGAGGTGGTCATATCTAGTAGGGTATGTGAATGTAGATTCAGGTTGTGTGATCAGTACACTGATTGGTGTAGCATTGTTCTGGGTGTTGAGAATAGGAAGACCCACCCTGGGTGTGGGTGGCACCACCTGAAAGTCTTGTAATTTGGATGGGATAAAAGGGAAAGGGAGGCTTGCTGCTTCCCTGCTTCACTGCCTCCTATCTGCTCTGCTAGTGGACTGTTTCTCCTCTGCCATGCTGCCCCACCTTGGAGCCAGTTGACTGTGGACTGAAACGTCTACAAACTGTGAGCTGAATTAAAGTTTCCTCCTTTAACTTGTGGGTGTTGGGTATTTTGTCCCATGACAAGAAAGTAACTAAGACATAAATATTGCCAAAGGAGAAAAGATTACTTGTAATTTAAATATGAAACTAAAATACTAGTTCATTAATCAAACTATGCAATCTAATAAAAGCAAAACTACCCTGAAAGATCCAGCATTTAAAAAATAATTAAAAAATAAGGCAAAATCTGCATAATTTTGACTGTAATTTCCATCATGTCTTTCCCTCTTCAGTGTATGCTTTTTCTCATCTGCCTCTAGAGGCTTACAGGAAAATTATTTACATCTTCAATTTGACCTCAGATGTCCAGAGCAGAATATTTTCTATTTTGCAGGAGTTCTTCCGACCTCAAATGTCCACAGTAGAACATTTGCTATTTTGCAAGGATTCTTTTGTTGGTAAGCTTTAGATATCATTATGTCTAATAGCTATAGTAGTGTTGACCATGGTGCTAAATTTAAACTCTTCCACTGGTTCTTCTTAAAGAATTTGACATTTTTTTTAGACAGAGTCTCACTATGTAGTTCAGGCTTTCCTTGAATTCACTGTGTAACCCAGGTTGGCCTCAAACTTGTGAGGATTCTCCTGCCTGTCTTGTGAGTGCTGGGATTACAGGTGTATGCCATCGTGCCCAGCATAAAAGTGTTTTGTTTTGTTTTTTTTAACAAACAGAATAACTATCTGCATGATCTTAACATTTTTTGGGAAAATATCTCATTAGAACTGTTATTTTACCATGGAGAATTAAATATTAAAAATTTGTGACGTTATTTGGTTACTTTTCTCTTCCAGAGTCTAATAAAGCACATGTGAAAGGGTCATTTGTTTTGGTCAGAAATACATTTTATGTTCTTGTACTTGTGAGTACTTAGTATGTTCGTTAGGACTCATTTCAATGATACATCAGAAGTCTTTTCTCATTCAAGCATTGCCCACCACTATGGCTCAGTTTGGACTCAGAGGATGTCTAAGTAATTTGTATCAGCATTCAAGAATAATTTGAACATCTTGGCTCATTGATAGAGCAAGTGGTGTATGTAAAATCAAGGGCTAATTCCAGTGGGCTTGGTCAGACTGCTGTTTGCCATCTTGCTTTGCGGGATGCTAGGAATAGAAAATGGGGGTCAGGGGAAGGTGAGAAAAGCAGTAAGAGGATCAAATAGGTGAGCAAACACTATGTGAACATACTGCCCCCTACCTCATACTGTTGAAGTTGTCACCATCTTAAATTACATTATCATAACATTAAAAAGGGAAAAAATGTTAAGAAAATTTGCCTAATCTTTAGTTATCCCTGAAATCTTTAGGCTTTTTGTAAAATATAAATAATGAAGACACTGTATTGTCCAGGGGGAGGTGAGAAAAGCACTGAGAGATCAAATAGAGGAGCAAACACTGCACGAACATACTGCACCCCTATCTATGCCATCCATACTGTTGAAGCTGCCTCCATTTTAAAGTACATTATCATAACATTGAAAAAGGAAAATATGTTAAGAAAATTTGTCTAATCTTTATTTTTCACTGGAATCTTTAGGCTTTTTGTAAAATATAAATAATGAAGACACTGTATTGTTCATTGTTAAGATGAAGTTGTGATCTAATTGAGTTGTAAAAAAATCTTAATATGTCTTTGATATAAGTCCTTTATTACATATTTGCACATATTTTCTCCAGTCTGTGGCTTGTGTTTTCATTTTCGTAATATTGTTCTTTGAAAACTTTTAAGATTTTTGTGACGCCTGTTTTACTAACTTTTTCTTTTATGGTTCATGCTTTTAGTGTCATTTCTAAAAAATCTTTTTAACCCCAAATTATAAAGAATTTTTTCCCTGTAGAGGAGGCTAGTTTTTTTAACACAAACTATGACACAAAGTAATGGCTAGGGTTCATTTATTTTATGTGGATGTCTCTTTGTTACAGTACCACTTGTCGAAAAGGCTATCTTTTCTTCTTTTAATTACGTGGGTATCTTTTTATATCTGTGAGGCTGGCTGTAGTCAAAGAGATGGGAAATAACAAACAATGATGATATGGACAAATTAGAGCCCTCTTACATTGTCGATGGGAATGTAAAATGGTCCACCCATTGTGAAAAACAATTTAACAGTTCTTCAAAAAGTTAAATATGTAGCAGTCATGCTGGTACACATATCCTGGTAATCTCAGTCCCTGAGCCTGAGGCAGGAGGATTGCAATTTTAGGTTCTACTCGGGTAACTTAGTGAGACCATATCTTAAAATAAAACGTTTTAAAAATGGGCTGGGGATGTAGCTCAGTGGTAGAGCAGTCCTCACCATGCGGGTGTATGCACACACGCACGCACGCACACACACACACGAGGTTAAATATAGAGTTACCATATGACCCACCTCTTCTACCTCAGATATATACCTAAGAGAACTGAATATGTATGTCTTCACAAAAACTTGTCCATTAACATGCATAGCATTGGTAATTGTAATAGCTCAAAGGTGGAAGCAAACCAGAAGCCCATCTGCTGATGAATAGATAAATGTAATTTTTATAGGGATGTAGTAGAATATCATTCAGGTGTTAAAAAATAACATGTAGTGCCAATCAAGGTGGATGAAACTTGGAAACATTATGCTAAGTGAAAGGTCACATTTTATGTGATTCCATTTATAGGAAATATCCAAAATAGGCAAATCTATAGAAATTGAAATAAACATTAACCTAGAATAATTCTTTTCAAAACAAATTTTAGTAAAAATACTGAGTGTTAAAAAAAAAAAGAAAACATCCTTTTGTTACCCAGGCAAAACCAAAACCATGATTTTTATATCATGAGGTGAACAGAATCACATTTTTACACCCATGGCAATGGTTTGTGCCAGAAGAAAATAGAAAACTTGTGTAAGATGCCAAAGAATAAACATGGGATCTAAGGATTTTATGTCCAGCTGAACTGACTCTCAAGTATTGTGGTACAGCAAACAGTATGAGTCTTAACAATAAAGAACTCAAAAAATACTGTTTACAGGAGTTTTTCCTAAGAAATTTAGAAAATGAGGTCCAGACAACCAAAACAACTAGAGAATATCGATGGCTATATGATCTGGCAATGAGATAATGTAATAAACCAATGCAAATGCAAAAAAGAGCTAGGGATATGCTTCAGCGGTAGAGCACTTCCCTAGCATGCACAAGGATCTTGTTTGATTCCAAGGAGTGCAAAAAATTGTTTGCAAAAAGAAAAAAAAAATCGCAGTTGGTTTCATTATGTTGCCCAGACTGCAAATTTGTTGCCCAGGCCTACAAATTCCTGGATACAAGTAATCCCCCTGCCTCATTCTTCCAAGTGGCCAGATTAAAGGCCTGTGTTATTGTGCCTGGCTATACTGATTATGTGTTTTAAAATATACTTCTGAGCTCTCTGTTTTGTCCCTTTATCTGTTAGGTATGCTTTTACACAATGCTGTCTTGATTACTAATGCTATATGAAATAGTTTGACATCAAATAATGTAAGTCTTGTTTTTTAAATTGCTTTGGCTGTTTCTATATACATTTTAGAATCTGCTTCCTAATTTGTGTAAAAAAAAAAAAGGCTGCTAGGATTTTGAATGCAACTTGGTGGACTCTACAGTTCAAATTTTGGAGAACTGTCGTCTTAAGTAATATTGAGTCATTTGATTCAAAGTTTCCATTTGTTTAGGACTTCTTTCATTTTCTTTATCAATTTTTTTTTTTTTTAGATGCTGGGGATCAAACTCAGAGCCTTGCACTTGCTAAGCAAGCACTCTAACCACTGAGCTAAATTCCCAGCCCCTCTTTATCAATATCTTGTGGCTTTTAGCATACAAACACTGCACATATTTCCTTAGAGTCATCTCTAGGTACTTTGTGGTTTTCACACAAAGTGGGGTTTGTATTAATATTCCTGATGTTGATAATCTGAAACTTTTTCCTTTGCTTTGTTGTTCTGGTTAGAGATTTATCAATAGTAGTGATCTTTTCAAAGATCCAGATTTTGGCTTTATTAACTTTTTATTTTCTGTTTTTAATTTCATCAATTTCTCCTCTAATCTGCACTTTTTCATTTCTGCTGGCTTTAAGCTCTAACTTGCTTTTCCTAGTTACTTTCATCCTCTCAGAGTCTTATGTTTCTGTGTATGCCCTTGCTTCACCCCACTGCAGGTGGTCTCAGAAAGGTCACTAGTGACCTCTTGTCAGTGGCATCAGCCCATTTGTCATCTAATTAGAGACTATTTCAATATTTGAGTCCTTTTTCTTTGTGTATTTATTTATACCCTAATTCTACAAGGTATTGGAGAATCTTCCTCTTAATTTTCTAATTAATTGTCCTGAATGAGCGGAATTAACTTTGATTAACAGTT
>PVJO010008923.1:48008-72554 GCA_004026905.1 Hystrix cristata | reverse complement strand
GGTTGTACATATATCACTGTTGTACGATGTTCTTAATTCTTCTGGGAAGATACCAAACAGAGGAATAGCTGGGTCAAATGGAACCTCTAGTTGTAGTTTTCTAAGGAATCTCCACTCTGATTTCCACAATGGTTGGACCAGCCTACATTCCCACCAACAGCGGAGGAGGGTTCCTTTTGCTCCACAGCTCCGCCAGCATTTGTTATTGGTTGATTTCTTAATGATAGCCACTCTTCCCGGAGGAGATGAAATCTTAGCATTGTTTTAATTTGCATCTCTCGAATGACCAGTGATGTTGAACACTTTTTCATATATTTGTTTGCCATTTGTATTTCTTCATCTGAGAGGTGTCTATTAATTTCAGATGCCCATTTTTGGATTGGGTCTCTAAATTTGGGGGGTCTGACTTTTTTGAGTTCTTTATATATTCTAGATGTTAGACCTTTGTTGGAGGAATGGTTGGCAAAAATTTTTTCCCACTCTGTGGGTTTTCGTGCCACTCTGTTGGTGATTTCTTTTGCTGTGCAAAAGCTTTTTAATAGGATGTGATCCCAAGCACTGATCTTTTGTGCTGTTTCCCATGCAGTCTGAGTTTTGTTCATAAATTATTTTCCTACCCCTATGTCTTCAAGAGTTCTTCCTAGTCTATCTTCCAGTAGATATAGTGTTTCTGTTTTAATGTTTAGATCTCTAATCCACTTTGATTTTAGTTTAGTACATGGTGAGAGACATGCATCTAGTTTTAGTTTTTGGCATGTGGCAAGCCAATTTTCCCCAGAGTTGTGTATTCTTAAAAATCTTCTCTGGTTCCTTGTGTAAGATCCAGTAGGGATTCCATGTGCGAGTGGACAAGTGTAATAAAGAAGCTTGGATGCAGACTTTATCTGCATACTACCCTAAAGGATTAGGATAATAAAACCTTACAACTACACATTGTATTTCAGTTCACACAAGCACTTTTGTATTGCTTGCATTATTTAGTAAACTATTAGTAAATCATAATATGTGACCAAAACATCTCTCAATGCATCGTGAGTTGGATTGCTAATCTAACCCACTGAGAAGTCCCCCTAAATTGTCTGCTTAGCTGATGATGAAAGTATTTTCAGTTGTGTTGGAAAACATATAATTGCTATTTTTGACTTTCTCTAATACTTGTTTTGGGGACCTCGAGATTTCTTTTGCTTCCTTGGGATAAGAGAAATTGCCATCTTGCAAACTGAACGATTGAGCAAATATTATTAATTTGTGATATCGTCAATACCACACCGAGGCCTCCTGAATTTAGTCCTAGCTTACAAGCAGAGCACTGCATTTAATCCATTAGATTAAAATGTGTTTGCTAGATCTTTGCCTTCTCTTATTTTCCCTTTATTCACTGTATTGTAAGTATGAGCAGCACGCCAACATCAGACCAGTGAACTCTGCTTTGAAATCTTGGTGCTTTCACTTAAGAGCTGTTTTGTCTCTGAATAGGATATTCAATGTCCTTAACTCTCTCCTCTAGGTTAAAAACCAGCCTAATAGCAGGACTTATCTTACACAATCTCTATCAGGATTAAGTGAGGTGATCTGTAAACTGTTTTCAAACAAAGGAAGGATGAGAAGGACCTGCTGGAGATGTGGCTCAGTGGTGGAGCACTTGTTTAGCATGCATAAGGCCCTGGGTCTGATTCTCAGCACTACAAAAGAAAACAGGAAAAAAAGAGAGGCAAAGGAGAAGAGAAGGAAAGAAAGGGGAGGGAAGAAGGGAAGAATCTGAAAATTAATGTAGGTATTCTAATACACTACTGAGCAATATCTCAGAGACCTAGTAAGCGAAAGTCATTGTGAGTTTACAAAACATTTTGACCATGGCTGGTGGAGGGAAAAAGGCTCAGGGAAGTCTTCTGGGAGAATGCAATACCCGAGGTGCATCCTTAACTCGGGAAAAGACCTGAGAACCAGAGAGAGTAAATGGAGGTTAGAACTGCCCCGAAGTGGACACTGAGAAGGGTTTCATGCAAAGTCACAGGCAGAGGAAGAGGTTGAGATGGTAGGTGGCATGCATGGGACAAAGTACATGAGCTCCTGGAGGCAAGAACCAGATGAGTGGAGAATGTGGCCAGGCGGGTTGTTTTTCGCTTGTTCCAGATGCTGGGAATTGGGTTTGTGCATGCTAGCTAAGTGCTATGCCACTCGAGCTACTCTCCAGCCCCTGAGGACCAGAATTGAAAAAGTCTTTCTCGCCATGGGGGGAGCTTGAGTTTTCATCCTGTTGGCAATAGGGACTCAGGAGGGAACACGTGGCACCTGCACGGATGTGAAGGGGGAAGGTCTTGAAGGAACTTTGCACAGAGGTAAGGGGAAGGATAAAGGGAAACCAACAAGACCCAGTAAAGCCTGTTAGGGTTAGTGAAAGAGGAGCCACAGATGCCACCTGGTGTAAGGGACAAGAGAGGGAGGACGTAAGGGAACTGCAGCAAGCTCTGTCCAAAGCTGCCGATGAAGACGAATGCAATTCAACTCAACAGGAGCCATGGAGAGAGATGCTCAGTGATGAGCAAAGTAACCTGGTATACCCTAGATTTTAGATCAGTCACCAGCAAGTACAGAAAATGACTCAAAGGAGCCTGAAGGTCTGGGAAGGAAGATCTAAGCTGATAGTCATACAGGCAATGAGGAAAGACTAAATCTTCCGCTCCGTAAGACTGGAATGGAAGGCATAGACTTATGGGATCCCTTGGATGTCAAAATTGGTGGGACTTGGTGACCAGTTATAACTGGTACATAAGATAGGTGACAAAACATTTTCTCATATTTCTGGCTTGGAAGATACAACATCAAACAATGTAAATAACTAACTTAGCAAATGCAGGAAAAGTGTTAGTAGGCGAATGAGGACAATCTATTTTGAACCCATGGAGCTTGAGAGGTCTAAGGAATGTTAATATGATGATCTGCCATATGTATTTGGATCTCGAACTCTGAGTCCAAGTGAAAATAACCAAGGCTAGACAGACAGGTTTGAATTACAAAACTATGAAAGTGAGTGGCATCGCCTAGAGCAGCCGTCAGTTCCTGGCTCTGCACTGCCAATCTTCTAAATATCCAGCAAGAAGTTCTCCTTGAAGGAATAGTATTGGCCTATTCCAGGCACAGAAAGAGAATTAATTTTCTGGGTCTCTGGGCCTGTGAAGATCTGCTAGTAGAGTCATCCTATATCTTTAATGTGATTTATTGCCCTTTAAAATTGTAATTGATGATTTTGTACAGACCCAGGTTGCATACATGAGACAAATACTAGTTAAAATCTGTCCTCTTTACTTGTCAGGTCTTAAGGCTCATGAGGACTTTCTGCTAAGCCTTCAAAGAAGGGCCCTCAAGAGTTCTGACCACACAGAGCAGCTGTGGAAACCACTGGAAAGAGCAGCTGAAGCTCCACATCCCAAGAACGTATGCATGGCTTGCTCAGAACCATGCTTTGGACAACGGAAACCAGCAGTTTCTCAGGGGCATCATCGTAGGCATGCAGGTAGGTAGTAGACAGATATCGATGTGTATGTACTTACATATTTCAAGGTTGCGTGCATGTATACAAGATCATGTGTATTCATGCACGTGCATGTACAGGTTAGCATGTGACTGCACAGATATGTGAGTTCATAGGTACTAAAGTTTGGATGTTTGTGCAAGTGTATGCTAGTACATTCTGTGTGCAAATGTGCAGGTTTATGTATGTAAATGTGTGTTTTTGCCTAGGAGAACAAGAAGAGAAAAGCGTGCCTGTCCTTCTGTGATAACGAGAAGACACCAAAGGGTTAAAGCAATCATTTTGCAAATCACTTTCCAAAAAAGCTGCACCCTAAATTAATTTTGGCTGGTAATCTATATCGGGTTAAATAACTCCTCATTATTCTGTAACACAGCTGAGGCATCTCCAAATGTTTATCTTGTTTTGTAACCGGTACCTTCTGGTATATTCTAGTGCCAGCACTCCCAGCTCCTGCTATATTTCATTCTCACTATTTTTGGACCAAAGCTGCTGGTTCCAGGTGATTTAATAAATTGCTTTTTTGGGGGGGTGCTCCTTTTAACTTACCCATCTGCTCAACACATGCGTAACTTGCAATCTGTCGGCAGTTTGCAGAAAGACAAACTGTCAGAGCTACATGCATTTGACAACTTTGTTCCCAATTAGATTAGTGGTAATTTTAACAGATTTCAGGGCAATGGAGAAGAGGATGGCATGTTATTAAAGCATCAATTCTGACAGACCTGAGCACATATGATTTCAACGTAAATTATTTTAAATGCTTTAATTAAAACTAGAGAAAGATTTACCCTGTTAAGTGGTAAAGCGATAGCAAGACAAATTTAAAAGGAAAGAGAGTAACTGAGGTTTCTAAATGGTTTATGTTGTGCACGACAGCCTAGCAGCCACAATGACTGTAATCTATGGTGGTAATGTGGAGGCCAAGTTAATTATTCATTGCTTCCTCTCTGTAGCAGATGTGATTCAATACACGAGGTACAGTATTCAAGGCTGGAATGCTCTCTGCGAAAATCAGCTCAGGCTTCTTTGGAGCCATCACGAAATTGCCAAAATATGTTTAATATGTTAAATATAATCATAAGAAAAAAGCTTTTTTTTTTTTGGGCTCTTTGTTTTTCCTATATTTCAGCTGCTTCTCTCCTCTACCAAACCACTTCCACAGACTCTGCTCCCACCCCATCTCCAACCTCAGACTCTTCAGTACACGCACAGATGCACATAAGTGACTAGGTTAAGTGAACCCAGAGTTCCGCGCCTCCGGCCACTCTGCAGGCACACAGCTCTCTGCAGAACACCCCACCTATAATTTAAATGTGTTTCAATAGTCACAATTCATTAGCACAGAGTGGAACTGGCAGAATGTCTGGCATTCTGGGAGGGAGTCTCTAGAACCAAGGACATGGATAGGTGGGGAGATTTCCCTGGCAAATCTGACAAGGTCCTTGATTTATTGAGCCATAAATCTGACCATTCATTTAATGCTTTCCATTTGTTCTTAGACAACACTGGGCATTTTATTATTGAAATCACCAATACATTAATTAAGGTTTAATATTCCCTGAACATAATTGCATAAAATTCTTTTACATCCACATTTCTTAGTCACTTGGGAAGGGTTCACTGTTTTATATATGGGCCTATTGAGCTGAGAGCTGTCTACTCTTTTAGAATTATTGAATTTGCTTGACAAGGCAAGTTATTACTAGCCTATGTGTAGGTCTCCCTAATTTTTCAAATTGTTTTGAGTAAGTTATGGCATTGTGTCTTAAAGGCACCTTTCAGATCCATCGTGACTATGCTTGAGTCAGTTTAAAACCAGGCTGGGATGGTTAGGATTCAGTGTCTGAAGCAAACTGAACTTTATTTTATTGCTCTGTCAACACTGCACCAAGTACATTCATTCACATTTTACAGTAGAAGGAATTAGTAACTGCTTCGTTGAAGAATCAATTCACACTCACTTCATAGGACTATTGGAACCACATATGGTGAATCAGTAGGAAATGGAATCCTGGGAATGACAGAAGACACTAGAATGCTGAGTCAAGTCCAGTAACCTGCAAGCTCAGCTCCCTTTATTCCAGAGAACATCGCACTCAACCCTTTCCCTGAAGTTTAGACTCTACACTGCAGGAGAGAGATGTTTCCTTCTTTCCGCTTTGGTTTCCATTTTTCTTTTTGTATTGGAAGAATTCATCACCAGTCTCCGGTAGGAATTTATCACCACCTCACCCAGTTGGATGACTCAGAAAAGCTCTTTTATTATCCTCTGCCATGGGCCTCTCACCTAGGGTGGAAAAACGAAAAGCTGCACTTCAGAATCTTTGAGAGTTAAGTAAGACAATGCATATCAAATATCAGGTACATAGTTGGTTCCCGCTCCACTCTTCCACTTTCATTTTACTGAAGCTTTCACACAATTCTGCGTTTTTATGTTTGCTTTTCTTTGTGCCTTGAAGATAAGAAGATGCAGGAAAGAATTAAAAAAAATTAAGGGAAATGGAACTCATTCATCACCTCTGGAAGGTGGAAATCTCGGCTTCGTATTTGTATCCTCTCAGGTTCACAGTTAAGCCAGTATGTTCAGGCTAACTTGAAGTAAAAAGACAACAAAGGTTTATATATACTGCAGTCAACCTGATCTTTCTGGTACACTAAGGAAACTGGGGATATTAAAAATACCATACTTTAAATTTCTGTATCACTTAATTTACCCTGGACCTTCATCCTGCTTGCCTCGTCAGCCTCACCAGTGCTCTTCACGCAAGGTGGCACCACACCCTGAGAGCTTAGCACTCTTGGGGTCCACACCATTGACCCCGAAGTGCCTGCCACCTGAGACTTCACAGACTGTGCAGTCTTGGAGCGCTCCAAGTTTGTCTCTCCTGAAATCGGCGGCCCAAATGGCTAGACCTGTTTTCCTATGGAGAACCCAAACTAAACTCTTCTCATCCGATACCTTTGGCCTTTGGTCCTCCGGAGCTCCTCCTCTCTGTGTCTACAAACCTTTCGACTCAGAATCTCAGTCTTCAGTTGAAAATAATAATAATAAAGCATGTTAAATCTGCCCTGGGGCTGGTTCAGTGGAAGCTGGAACCAAGCTGCTGGTTTGGGGAGGTGACATGCTGTCGGGTCTTCTGCAGAAAGGAAAGGAAACAGAAATGTAAAAGTCAGTAACTGTGCAGTCTTCTGTGGATGGTAGCATGTGGACTGGAAGTAGCCCTTTTTTGCAAAGATGGAGTTTTCATGTCACAAAACGCAATGTGATGCAAAGCTTCCATGGATTTTCCTAAAGTCAAGAAAGTTAAAGTTCTTCAGCAGCACTGTGAAACAGGCTAAATACACCATGTATGTATGTATATGTGAATCTTCATTCAGTTTAATTTACTAGCCCAAACAGAGCACTTTCTGTTTCAGGCACCAAACTGCACACTAGATATCAGGCAAAAACAAACAAAAACATGTGTGGGTGTGCACAAACATGTAGAGAGACAAAAACAAACGAGCCAAAGAGTTACTGAAATACAGCAGCAGCACATGTATGGTACAATATGACTGCAGATTATAGAACCATCAATTATTGTAGAGTGAAGGAAATCATTTTGATGAAGCAGATTGAGAAGGTGTGTCTTAAAGGGTTAACAGAGATTTTCTGAGCGGACAAGGAGGAAGTGAAGGCTTGAGATTCATTAGGCTGTGTGTTCTAAAATGATGTTTGAGCCAAGATAAGCCTCATGACATATTTAAAAGAACTACAAGGGCGAGGGATGGGATGAAATGGTGGGTAGAAATCAGCCAATGACTAACTTGTGTTTCCCGAAGAGCATTAAAGTTGTCTGCAGAATTTATAACACAGTGGATTAGAGAAGAGGCCTCCAGGCTACACATAATGGGATACCTAATTAATTGTGGTTTAAGCAATATGAATTTACCAGCTCATATAGCAAGAATTCAGGGGCAGGCAGTTTGGAATTAGTTAATTCAGCAGGTCAAGCTGTCCAAGTTTGGGGACAGTTTCCTCCGATTCTCTTGGATTCCATTAAAGAAACCAGATCCGCTCAGATGCGTGCTTCCTGGGCTGACGTGGCACTAGAAGAGCCCGGGGGTTCCTCACCATCTTACTGCAGAAGGGAGCCTCACACCTGGCTCCATGCAGACTCCCACAGGGTCACTGAAGGAATCGGCTCCCATCCTTTCTGTCAACAAGTAATCTCAGAAAAACTATGCGGTATCGGGTAAATGGTCTGAGGAGAGATCACATTCTTTGCCCAACAGCTGGACAGCATCAGGTTTGGGTAGCAAGAAAGAATAGAACTGGCCAGCTAAGTAGCATCAACAATAATTTAAAACTATTGAAATATAAAAACCGCTAAGAAACTAAGTTTTACTCTACAGCACTGGACTTCAGTGTAATTTAGAATTCTGAAGCCTCCTCACTCAGTTATGCAGCCATTCTCTCGATGGGAACTAATCGAACCCTATTCACGGGCAGGCTTGTGATAGGAGTACTGGAGGATGGAAATGACCAGGAAAAAGAATCAAAGCACCTACAAGAATCAGAGACATTTTTTACAATAGAGCAGAGCCCACAAAGCAGGTGTGGGCCTACTATCCAAAGACAAAGGCACGTGGTGTGAAGAGAATGCAGCTGTGTGCTGGCTCACCTGAGCTGACTGTGGGCAGCTCTTCACAGCTGCCTCTGCTGCCAACCAGTCGGTAGTCTGAAATTTTTCATAGTGTAAGAATTTATACCATAGAAATTGACAAATGCTATAGATCAGAGCTTTATTTTTTTCCTTTAAAGACCTGGTATTTGAATATTTAAGAGAAATAATGAATAGTGTTAAGGGTATGTTTTTCAGGGGAAAAAAAAGTTCAATTATCTTGAACTTATCTCCTCAAACTAAAGAAAACCATCAAACACATGGACAAAGTCAACTTTTAATTGAGTGAATATACATTTATGATATATTCTTTAGCTTTTTTATTCTGCTCTTTTCTCTCTATGCCTCTGTATATATCATTTGGGTTGTGCTAAACAAGATAAGGGCAAATTGTAGAAATCTCCAGGAAAATCTTTACAAGATAGTATATACTCTCCAGGCTTCCTACCCAATTTGGCAAAACAAGTATCCTGGATTTCAGAAAGCATGTGGCTGTAGAGAAGTCTCCCAGCCTTTCAGCCACCTCTACCTATATTTACTGTCTCCTACACACAATCCCAAAATGTGAATCTATTCCATATGGCAAGGTCTCTCCTAACTCTTTTCACAGATAGCTCTGAATATTATCTGTACTCCACCAAAGCCCTGGCCTCTCAGATACCGCAGTACTCAAAGGTCATCAAAACCACCTCAGTGTTTGAATAGGTGCACATTTAACCCATCTTTCTGCAGAAAACAGAGGTTGTTTTGTTCTGAGAACGTGTGGTAAAGTTCATAATTTTCATTAGTCAGAGTTTATGATTAACAAACCTACACAGAAGTGAAGTTCTTCCTTAGATCAACCTAAATCTCACATTTTTCAATTCTATCTTTCATTTGCTTTCTATGAGGTTTAGAAAACAGATGGTGACCATCCTTAGTGTAGGAGACATTTAGACAGATGGAGATCCTTTTTCTGAAACACTTTGGGCAAATTAAATTTTAAAAACTTAATTGATTTCTATTTGGGATATTCCTTGCATAGAAGAGAATCTGTCTGAAGGGTGAGGAATCCTCTTGCAGAGTGATTGATTATCCCCTCATCTGGGTTTTATAAACACCAGGATTCAGATACTGAGTTTTCTGGAAGCAAGGCCCAACTCTGCTTGAAGATCCATCATAAATCATCTTTACAGACTGAATAATCTGTGGACCTTTAAGCCTTCCTCATAAACACCATCCTCTTACTATTTTATTATTTGTCTTTCTAGATCCAAACCCACAAATAAACATTCATTAACTATTTTGACTGACTTGATGCATTGTCAGTGAAAGAAAAGCAAATGATTTTATAAAGGATTCAACTGTATTCTCAGAAGGTGCTAGTTGCTCAAATCCATTACAACAGTGCAATCGGCCTATAAAAGAAATAATATCACCCGACAATCCATGGAGCTTTGTATTTTTATACATACCATCTCACTAGATTCTCATAATAATCCTGTGGGGAAAGCAAGAACTGTATCACCAGTCACATTTGTCAGGTAAGGAAATTCATATTTCCACATGCAAACTGACTCACACAAGGTCACAGAGCAAGCCAAAGGCAGAACCAGACTTAGAAAGGTGGCCAATATTCAGGTGCATCAATTATGCATCAGATACTGTGCTCAGGAGCTTAGTCAGTATCTCAATAAACCTACAAATTTTCATCATCCACATTTTACAAATGAAGAAACCGAGGCTGAGAGATGCAAAACAACATTGCCATATTTCCATAGTTAATATGTAAGAGGACGCATTCCCAAATCCAAGTCTTCCAACGCCACAGGATGGGACCAGTAGGCACAGTGTGCTGAGAGCTAACAGTTCTGGCAGCACCCTCATTCCCAGACTGCAGCTTAAGCAAAGTGTTTCTGGGGCCAGCAGTTGCTATATGGCAGGTCTCAGATGCCTGAATTAAGATCAGGTACTGCGGTCCTGCAACCGGAGGCTGGCCCAGCTGTCCTGATGGGAGCGGAGGTAACAGCTCTGGGCTAGCCAACTATGTAGTTTGGGAGGGTCATTCCCACAGGCCTCCCCTCTTCAACAAGGTCTTAGGCCCCTACATTCAATTATAGAACTACTTCTGCTTAAAATGCAGCAGTCTCTTTTATTTGCAGTTGAACGCTAGATGCTAACAAATCAATACTGTTTTCACTTGCATCCCTAGGCAAGGCCTCTGAAAAGCTTTAATCTTCCCACATTAGTGAAATTAGAATATTGTATTGTGCTCTGGAACTCATTCAATTTGAATATAAATGAAGACTTCCTCCCAATTTATATGGTTTTGAATGTAGATGTTTCAGTATCAATCATGAGTACAATGTAGATGGTTAAAGGATTAATGAAAGGGAGAGTGTCCAGAAAGGATCTGGGGGTCACATATTGGATCTGGAACTGTTAGGAATGTCCAGGTATTGCATCGCGGCTGGTAGAAAAGACAGGAATTACAGCATTTGTAAAGAAGAGCTAGCACTAGTCAGGAAGGTAACAGCTGGAACCGATCTATAGAATAAAGACAAGACATAAATGAGAAAACAGGAAGAAATTGGTAGACAAGATGGTCAAGTTCTAGATGTAATGAGGGATAAGCATAAATCAAGACAATTACATAGAAACTGTTCAGAATACTGTGGACTAAGAAGCTATGGAACAAGTGGTAGGCGCAGTGAAACTGAACACTCCACTACTGCTCCTCAACAAACAGTCTACCAGTATGCAGTAGACATCTTATTTCCAGTGGCCGAGTTGCTCATTAGACTCACCGGATCCTTGCAGATGTGTGCTAATCAGCCACTCCCATTTCTATGCCTTGAATTTGTGATCTTGAAACACATTTCATTTGTCTTTATTGTCTCATCGATGTACTGAGGTCCATGAACTCTTGCTTTCTCTTTCGTCATTGTCCATGTTCCACACTCCTGCTGAGGAGCATGGTGTCTAGTAAACAAATTCAAAATCCAGGGACTGTAACAAGACAGAGGTGGTCCAATTCCCTTCACCTAGCTTCTAATTCCTCAATTCAAAAAGTAGATAGGGTAAATAAATACAAATACGTGATTTTAAATATGTGGATGAACTTGGAGATAGAAAAATAAGAGTTAGGATTTTAATGTCTTCTTGAGGTTGCAGGACCTCACACACAGGATGGAGTTAGAAGTAGGCGTCCTGCTATTGTCCTACCTGAGTGCTTATGGCTAGAAAACACCCACTTACTTGTCCTAGTGTCCTGAAAACTTACACCTCCTTTGACCTGTGAGTGAAAAATGACTGCTATATTAATTTTCAGAACTCCAGGCCTATGCAATATGTGAACTAAAAAAAAAATCTCAGCTCATACAATTCATACTAGGCAAAGTCCCATCTGTGAGATAATGCTGGAGGAGTATAAAACTTAGAAGACCCATGTGACTAGGTAAAAGCAGATGGAAATCCATCCCATAGTTATATTTACACAACTGGGAGAACCAAGCATGACAATTCCCTGTGCAAAAATAGTTTTGGGTTTATAAAATGATGAAGAATACAAGGAACTATATCTAACATAGGAGAGAATCAGCAGATTTAAATGAGGAGAATTCTAACCCAAGAATCTGGGAATAATTATATAAATTCAAAGGGATCCTAAAGTAAATATTTTAATTATGTTCAAGTGTATTAGGAAGGAAATAGCTTTTATTCATTCATTAGAGAAAACTGGCTTAGTGACTTTTCTATAAATCTAAAAATGTTCTATAATTAAAGATTTTGTTTAAAAGAAGACACTAATTCTACCAAAGAGAGAAGGCAAGCCATCTACACAATAACATTATTTTCTACCAGCAGTAACAGATATTAGAAAATAGCTGATAAAGTGCTAAGGAAAAGCAACCAAACCCTGTATTTCTGGGTATAACTGCATCCACAGGGTACCACAGCCACAGCAAAATGCCCAGCCACAAACTGAGTGCTTTAAACAACAGAGACTTCTCTCAAATTTCTGGAGACCGCAAGTTCGAGATGCAGGTGTGGCAGGTTTGGTCTCTCCTGAGGCCTCTGCCCTGGCTTCTACACACTACCTTCTCACTGAACCCTCATGTGGTCTCTCCTCAGTGAGTACCCCCTGGTGTCTCCTCCTTCTCTGGGGAGGACACTGGCCATCTTTCCACTACAAAGCCCTATTCCGAATATGCTAACATTGGGGATTAGTGTCTCAACACATACATTGGGAGAAAACACATTTAACCCATAGTACCAACTAAACAATCATTCAAGACAAGGAGTAAAACACAGATTTTCAGAAATATGAAGTCTATAAATGTTCACCATCTAGAGGACCTCATTTAGAAGACCACTGATGATGTATTTCAGCAAGGGAGTTTTAGCTAGAAGGTAAAAGAGAGATATAAAAAAAAAACAGTAGCAGAAAAAAATTCCTAAAACATGGTGGTAAATATAAATAAGAATTGACTATAAGAAAAAGGAACAACAACAAAAGAGTAATAAAAAGAGGAATTAATAACAAGGCAAAAAAATTGATCATAATAGGATTTTCAAAAGATGATAATATTGAGAGTTTCTAATCTTTTAGGGGAAGATAAATTGTAGAGCCTACTAGTTGCCTACTGTGTATCTATTTCTTACTTTTTATAGTTTAGAAATACATTGAGCTTGGCACTGTGATTAAAGTTCCAGGTTTCTTAGCTGCATCTCTTGTCAAGCCACAGTAAAAATCACGTGAGATACTCGCAAAGGCTTCTCAAGGTGATCTGACTCAATTGGAAGGAGAATCACTTTTGTCCTTTTTTACTCCATCTCCTCTTCAGGGAATATTGGTAAAAGAGCTCAAGTTCTGGCAGCTATTTTGGATAACAAACTGATCTTAAAGGTGGAGGTCACATGCCAGGAAATGGGACAGAAAAACAGGAACCTTCAGGGTACCAAATAACCATGAGTTTGCTGCATCAGCTCCATACTGCCCATTTGGGGAGTTGTTTTATATGATACATAAACTGATAGATCACTTAAACTGCTTTTGGGTTTTCTCCTGAATGCACCCAAGCATTAAGTTATGCATAAAGGAAGGAAAGACATAATAAAATTGTTTTGTAAAAAAAATTGTTTCATAAAAAAATTGTTTCATGAAATCTAAACATGGAAAAAATACATTTTAATTATGCTATTATTTTATAAATAATTTTTACATATGTGTATAATTCAACCCATAAATTAAATGATTTTTCTGGGCAATTAAAGTACATGAAAGCCAAGTCATCTCCACTTGTTATGGCCCAGAGCCCCACGCACTTCTCTTCTGAATTCCCCCTTTTCCATTAATACCCTTCACCTTGAGCTCTTCACTTAAGCTTCTAATAATGGAAACAAAAAAGTCAAATTTTGCTGCTAACATCTCATGTAGTCATTTGCTCAATTATACACATTCTACCATCTCAAAAACAGAATATGGCTTTGATCCACTGAATACTCACAGGATGTCTGACTGCCAGTGCTGAATCCTAGCTTGGTCTCTTCTTGCAGTTCTGGACAAGTTTCTTCACTGCTAAATGTGATAATGATAGTTACTACCTCACGAGGCTGCAGAGAATTTAATAAAAAAAATAGTTCTTGGGATGATTGTCTGGAATACAGTAAGTGCCAAATAAGTGTTAGCTGTTACCTTTTTCATATTTTTAAAAAGTCTTGATTATCCATGTGACATAAAGGAAATGAGCTGACAAATACCTTCATATTGGCTTAAATCCTGCAAGATTCTTTTACAACTTTAAGATGCCATGAGTACATCAATAAATATCCGTTTGCATAATGTTTGGCTGGTGCTGGGTTACAGTCATTACCTATGCAATGAACAAATTTACTACAGTGTTCTTTCTCTTCTCTTTCTTCATTTCTCCTTTCCTATCCTATGTCCTTTCCATTTTTTTAAAAAAATAGAATCTTTGTTTTTATCAAAGTAAAGCTATTCATTGCACTTAAAGGAGACTATTACTACTAGATTGTTTGTACAGCAGAAATTCCATGCTTCTTTCGTCTTTGGTCTTCCACACCACCCCACACCACATGTTCCCTCAACCTACTGCCTCCTACCTTTTAATTTATCTAGCTGCTTTCTTTCCCACTCTGGTGTTTGGCTCTTACTTCAAAAACCATACTTAAATTGCTTCTTTCCATTTTTTCAATTTGAGACATTACTTACTGACTTTCTATCACTACACATCCCATTTTAACTAGTTTACAACCCTTCTTACTGTCCTACGTTTCCTCTATTTGCATGCTCCTAAGATGCACAGTTTTGAACACGTTTAAGTGAATAATAAACATTTACATGATCATACAGTTATTGTTCATATCTGAGCTACTTAAGTACATTAAAGTTATATTTTCTACACTGCACAAATTATAAATTTTCATGGAGTTAATAGATAATTTAGATTATTATTTTCCTGACTTTTCTGATGATCAGTCCTTAAATCTGGCCTGTACCTCTTCCAAAATGATATTTATTTCAATATAAATAGAGTAAATCATCTGTCAGTTTCAAATCAAATGTCACCATTTCTACTGGTTGAATCTGCCATTGATAGCTGTCAGACATACCTGTGTGATGCTCCTCCCCTTTCCACGCACCAGACAGTATGAATTGTGCTCTTGAATTCCACCTAAGGAACTCTGTGTAGCCCAGGGTCTTGACTATTTCCTCCTATATTTTTTTAGAAGATTTATAATTTTAGCATTAACATCTTTATGATGCATGTTGACTTACTTTATGAATACAGTATGAGGTAAAGATTATAGCTCAAATTTTTGTCCACACAGATAGCCAGTTGTCCCAACACTGTTTATTTAACATTTCCTAACTGAATCCCTTCGTTAAAAGAATCAAGTCATATATGTCCTTGTTAATATCAATTGGTCATGTGTGTATACAAGTGCATTTCTGGACTCTTTTCTGTTCCATTGATATACCTATTTATTTGCCAATGCTATACTGTCACATTAATGGAGTTTTATAATAATTCTTGAATTAAAGTAGGGAAAGTCTTCCAAATTAGTTTTTTTTTTTCCTGATACTTGTGGCCATTTTGGAGTGTAGACACTATCAAATATTTTTTGAATCATTTTGTCAATTTAAGATCCTTCTGGGATTGTGATTGTTGCATTTTATGTAGGTAATAATTTGGTAAGAATTGAGATATTAACAATATGAATTTTTCCAACCCAGGAATATAAAATGTATCTCTATATTATTTAGTTCTCTTAAAATGCTTTCTATGTTACACAAGGTGTGATCAACTACATGGTGACTGTTTAAATAAAAAAATTATTACAGTGAAAAACACTGCCATTATTCCCCTCAAAATACTCCCCCTTCTTTCAAACGCACTTATCCCATCGTTCTTGCTACTTTTTGAAACAGTTCTGGACATTCTCTTTGCTGAGTGGCTTTATGAGATGGGATAAAAGAAATACAGTGAATGCCATTGCTGAGTGCATTCCAATGGGAAACCAGGTTGTGGAAATATTATGGCAAGTCTTCATCCACCTCATTCACCAGATACGGCGCTGTGCGACTTCTGGCTCTTCCCCGAGGTCAAAATCGACATGCAAAGCGATTTGGCATCTATTCAGGACATCAAAGCAGGCATGACAGCGAACGAAGACACTCAGGAAAGAGGACTACAGAACAAGGACATGGGACGAGTATTGAAAGGAGAGTATTCTGAGGGGGTGAATGGCAGTGTGCCTTTTACTGTGGTAAGTTCCTTCATTTAAATTTTCACCATACTTTTCAATTATATCTCTTAGTTTATAATTTCAGTGTTCAGGATTCATACATATTTTGTTAAGTTTATTCCCAAGCATTTAATAGTTTCAATGCTAAATTTAAAGTTCCAATTTGTTCATTGCTAGACCATAGAAATATAATTAAATTTATATACTGACCTTGTATCCTATAACCTTGTTAAATTCTCTTATCAGTTCTAATATCTTTTTGTAGATTGCTGAGGGTTCTATACATACACGATTATATTATATCAGACATACTTTTATATTTTGTTTTAGTCCCATGTGAGTAGAGGAGAAAAATACGAGAAAATTAAATGAAATACAACTAACCTCCTTCTTTGGACATTTATCTACAAAACAAACCTATGAAGACTCTCAAAGCTGAAAGAAGAAGGCAGACTGGCTAGGGACCCCAGAATCCAAACAATGACACAACAGCAAATTATCTGGGTTTTCTTTTTGCTTCACACATAGTTTTTGTTGATTGATAGAATATCAGCAATGTTAAATGGTGACATATTATGTACATAAATAATATAATGTATATTTAGAATAAACATCTGAACTATATAAAGGGAGATCCTCAAAAATAATACTGAAATCAATAAAAATGGAATTCTTAAAAAAATTCAAACTCACAGGGTATGAGGGAAAGGGAAAACAGAGAAACAAAACAAATGAAAGAGGCGAGAACAAAATAAAATAAAAGGTAGATTTAAGCCTGATTATAGATAATGAAATTAAATTTAAATGACATAAACACATCATTTAAAAGACAAAGATTGGAAGAGCGGATTAGAAAACATAACCCAACTAAACACGTCAACATGGGATTCACTTCAAGTTTAACCATTTTGGTGCTTAAAAGTCAAAAGATGAGAGAACATATTAATGTCAACATGAATCAAAGGAAAGCAGGAAAAGGTTGGAGATGTAGCTCAGTGGTAGAGCTCTTGCCTAGCAAGCACAAGGCTCTGAGTTCAATCCCAGCAGCACCCTCTCAAAAAAAATAATTAAAAAAAAATAAATTAAAAAAGAAAGCAAGAATTGGTATATTAATGTAAGATGAAACGGCCTTTTCAGCAGATAATATTATGAAAGGTAGAGAAAGGCATTACATTTTGACCAAAAGGTCAGTCCACCAAGGAAGCAGAGTGGTCCTAAGTTTCTAGAATTCCTACAACAAAATCCTGCAATAACAGTGAAGTGCAACATGAGAAACAAAACCGAGAGGACTGAAAGGAGAAATAGACAAGTTCGCAGTTATAGTTGAGAATGTCACCACTTCTTTCCCAGCAACTGCTAAAACCAGTAGAGAGATTGACGAGCATATAGAAATCAGCCTCATGAGCCAACAGAATCTCATAAAAAATGTGTATAAACACTCAACCCAGTATTAGTAGAGGGCACATTCTTTAGCGTACATAGAACACAGATCAAAACAGACTATATCCTGAACTTTTAAAAAAACCCAAAGGAAATTGAAAGTAACTGACATAATACAGATCTAGTTCTCTGATTAAAGTGGAATGAAGTCATAAAAAAGCAATAAATAACAGAAAAAAAAATTCCAAAACACTTGGTACCTAAACAATACATTTCTAAGTAATCTATAGGTCAAAGAATTACCAAGAGAAGTTAAAAGTATATTGAGTTATATGAAAATGAAAATACAACATATAAAAACATGGACAACACAATTAAAATAATGCTGAGAAGAAAATATTTTATATTAGAAAGTCTTCTATTAGAAAATGGAAAAGTGCCAAACTGAGAACCTAGGGAAAGAACAAAGTTAACCCAGAGCAAGAAGAAAGGAACTAATAAAGGTAAGAGCAGAAGCTATGAAACTGAAAACAGAAAATCAAAAAAAGAAAAAGCAGGTATACTGAAAGTATCAATAAAATGAGCAGACCTATAAAAAGATTGACAAAGAAAAAAATGTAAAGACCCAAATGCATATCACCAAGAATAAAATAGAATCTCTCACTGCAGACAATGAAGATAACAAGGAGATACTAGAGAAATTTTGTGAAAAATTTAAGTGGATAAATTTGACAGTGAGATAAAATTAACTCATTCCTTAAAATGCATAAATTATCACTCTGGTGGTTTGGATCCTAAATGTCCCTCCAGGCTCCTGTGTCACAGGCATGGTGCCAGCTGACTGTGTTACGGGAAAGTGTTGAAACCCTTGGGAGGCAGGGTCTGCTGGAGGGGTTCGGTGGTTGGGAACGTGGCCCTGAAGAGGATATTCTGATGCTTGCTCACCCCTTCTTCTTCCTCTCTCTGCCTCTTGGCCTCTGTGAAGTCCTGCCCCCGCCATGCACATGCACTTTTCACCACAGTGCTCTGCTTCACTCAGGCCCCCAAACAATGGCACCAGCTAACCAGGGACTGAAACCTCTGAAACTGTTAAGTCTAGATCAACTTTTCACCTTCATGTTCTCAGGTATTCTGTCACAGCAGTGGAAAGCTGACTAATACAACCTCATACCTTCAAATAAAGCTTCATGTATAATTTTAAAACTCTGTCAGAAGAAATCGCTAGGCTCAAATGCTTTCTCTGGATTCTTATTAGGCCCTTAAAGAATAGTTACAATTCTGTACAAGCTCTTTCATAAAATCGTAGAGGGGAAACTGCCCGATTCTTAAAGCCAGTTTTGCCTGAAGTGAAAACTAGACAAAAGCAGTACCAAAAAGGATACTATAGAACACCATCTCACATGAATATCAACACAAAAGTCCCTAGAAAAATGAGATAAATAATCTATTAAGAAAATTATACACCATGACCTAGTGGGGTATATATTAAAGTCATTCAGTAATAAAATCTCAACCACCATAAATTAAACTAAACTATTCTAACTCAATCTGATGTTGATATTCAAGACAGAAACAGGATGGCAAAGGGGCATGGCAAAGAAAAACGTTCTCAACCCATGGCAACCAGGAAAAAAAGAGGGACAGGAAAGGTCAGGCATGAGATATACTATTCCGGTCACATCCTTGGTGACTCCCTCCAACCATGCACCTCCTCCAAACATCAAGTCAGCTGTGATTAGTCCACTGGTGAGTATAGTGCCTTCATGTTTCAATTACTGTCCAAACACATGAGAATTTTAGATCTAAGATATAACATCTAGTTTATAAATTGTTAACTCAGAAGAATTTTATGCTGCTTTTAAAATAGCATTTACCCAAGATTCTTGACAAAATTGCTCATCTCTCCACGTGTTGAGTTTTTATCCACTCTCAGGTCATTATAAGATTTAAAGACAAACAAAAGACTAAAAAAGAGATTGATAAATATGCGTTTCCACATAAAAAAGTACGTTCCATTATGCATAGTCATTTTAAGGACTGATATAGACAAATAGAATCATACTGAGCAGAGGAGAATGGGGGGTTAGCTTATGGATGGCATATCATGGAGCTCATAAAGGATGCTGGGACACATAGCTGAGTGAAGAGCAGATCCAAGGGAGGTGGGAGCAATGTCTTCACTCAGCCGACTAGCACTTGCCTTGAAGAGGGAGTGTTCTGTGGTCCAGGGCCATAACTGAAACAAAAGGATGCACGTAGGAAAAAAAGCAATTCATATAAATACAGAAACTCCTTTCCAATAGTCAGAGCTGATAAAACTTTCATATGAATTAGTGAGTTTTGTGTCTGCAAAACTCGAGACAATTCTGGGGAAGCAGGCCCAGGGATGTTAGACACAGCTTCCTGCAGGAGAGAGGCTGAGGCGGCTGATATTCACCTCTCCCTCTCACACCAGGATTCTAAGATCTTCAGAGCACAAGAGGTCTGGTGGGTTACTCTGAATATCACTAAATAAACAAGTCTTAAATCCCACGTCTATCCTAAATTTTTCTGTTGCTTAATTTAAATGGTTTCAGTAAGCTAATGCAGTGATGAGGGCTGAATGATAAATGTTCACATTAACAGGACTTGAAACATGATCTTGACAGCCTTGGTAGACTGGTTTGTGGGAAAGCACTTCAGGAGCTCTACAAATAGCTTTCATTACTTTTCTTCATTTTTTTAATGATGTTTATTTTAATGTTTTGGAATTCTGGGGTCTATAATTACCCAAAGTTTATGTGGCAGTGACAACTAATTACTTTTTTTAGGCAAATGATTCAGAGTCCATAAAATACAGTATCCATCTCTTACTTCTGGTTCCAGCCCAAGTCACAGTGCTCTTATTTAAATAACAGCACTCTACCTTTAGTTGCACTGGCCCTTGTATCATTCTTTTGGCTGCCTCCTACTACCATCCAGGTTAAAGTAGCCATTAAATCAGTGCCAAAATCACCATAGAAAGATTAGTTTTGACTGACATTCAGTTACAGGTTTCAGAAGAAACATATTCTGATCATAACCCCATATTTTCTGTTATGTAGCATTCATTCATTTACAACCCCCAATAAAACAGGCATATATTCCAGAACAACTGAATTGCATTTATCTGGCAAAAAGAAATAATTAACTATCATTTCTATTTTATAAATATAAACCTTGAAGTTCGAAGGTTTACATAACCATTTTTTCAACACACTGCTAACAAGAAGCAACGCTGAAATTTGAACTTGGTGGTGTTTAGGCCAAAGTTCATGTCCCTGGCAGTCTATCTATGGAGGCACCAGGTGGAATGAAGGCATTGCAGGAATAAACAAAAAAGGAATTTTCCATTCACAGTGTTTACCTTTGACACTGCCCATATATGGGTAGAGATATGCGTGTATATGGTTTTCCCTGGGAGCAATAATATTGTGGCTGTGGTGTACATTTTGTTATAAGTGACTTCTATATCTGACTCTATTAATATTTTTGCCTCCAGCACTTGATTTTTTGTTTTTGCTTTTGTTCTGTGCACTTTCATAAGCAGTGTGATATCGGAGTTCTGATGTGGGATAGTTCCCTCATTGCTGGTATTGCTTCATAAAGATCCCAGCTCATGTTCAGCTGATCAACTCTTTTTAGGACTCTGCCTTGAATGTTTTTCTCTTTGTTCAAATATTGTTACAGATTGAGCAAAGTAAGTGTCAAGGATTGGGGTTAAAGTAGGCTATTTTGTAGTCTCTGTCCCTTGTGTATTAATGAGCTGTCAAATGACCCCTGCTTGGGCCCTCTGACAGCCAAGCATTGTGGCTGGGGAAGCTGTGCACAGGAGGGCAGAGAGACCGGAGTCCTGCAGTTATTTTGAGAGAATCCCCCCAGTGACCCAAAACTTCCTACGAGGCCCCACCTCTGAAACCCAGCCACCTGCTCACAGCATCCATCTAGAGATGAAGCTTTAAACGTAGGCCACTAGCAACAACCTCAACCCCAACACCCGCAGCTCCTTGTGGGGAGGAGACTCCACTCCTGTGAAATATCTAAATGTCCTTCAAAACTCTGCTCTGTCCTCCTGCCCTGTCAGTTTGATAGGTTTCTCTTTTGCATTCTGGCAACACCCTATGCCTACATCTAAGATGCACTTAAAACACTGTATGGTGATTATTGGTTTAGTGGTCTGATTTTCTCATTAGATATTAAGCTTATTTTTGCTTCTCTGGAACCTGGCACATGACTTGGAACAAAGCAGGAAAACAAGTAACATCTGGAAAGTCTGTCTTGTAGACACACTTTTTGTTCCTGAGAAAAGCTCCTTGGGAGAACATGAACTTGAATTCTAGACATAATAACGCACTACTAGTGGTGCTGTAGCACCCGGAGCAGTCCAGGGCTGGATACCCCTGACACACTCCCACCTTGAAATCGTCTATCTCCCCGTCGTAGAAAGAAGAAGAGGAGGCGAGAGAGACCAGAGTGCAAGTAGAAGAAAGCTTTACTGTCAGAGCGAAGCAAAAGCCACCTCTGACAGGATAGCGGGGGTGTCCAGAGCTGGAATGCCCCCTGAGCAGGTCCAGTGTTATAGATTTTATAAAGTCTGGGGCCCAATATCACCCAACCCTGGGAGGGATCCCTACTTGGTCGGTTGCTGTACTTGTTGTCAGGGGCTGGATAAATTTGGGTAGGGGAAGTGTCTAGCATGGGGAGGGGCTTTTCCTTGTGTTTCTCACTTGGGTGTGGGAAAAGGGGAGCATACGACTGCCTTTTTAACAGCCCAAGGGAGGGGGACTTGCTGCTGGTTTCACTCTAGGAGAGAAGTTAGAGGGATTAGGGAAGTTAGGTGTTCCAGGTTGTACCTTGTGGTGAGGGCTTAAGCCTCAGGGTGCCAGCTTTTCTCAGTGTCAGCGGAAAATGTACATGCAGACAGGGAACTGCAAGTGACGGGGGGCCTAACTCTACCCCTTCCTATTGGTCACACTGTCCCTACAGCGCAACTTGCCTGAAGTCAGTGAGGTTAGATAACGATTCCACATTTTTGGAATAACACTTTGGTCAGTGAAATCATAGTATAATGCCCGGATAAAACACTGTGGATTTAGGGGCCATTCTGGCATGAAGAAAGGGGACTGTCTTGGGCTCTGCGGGTTTCACCCCTCCCTTCCCATTGTCCTGTCCCACCCTTTCATTGCTTGGAGCATGGTTTGAAAGTCATTTACAGGAAAATGGATGGACCTGGAAAATATAATGTCGAGTGAAATAAAGCTTGACTACCATGCGGTATCCCTCGTTAGAGTAAGGCAAAATACAAACAAAAGAAAACAGTAAACAATAGATACAAAAAGGCAAGGGGACGGATCTAAGCCAGTGAGCAAAGGGTCCAAAGGAACAAGAAGAGGGCAGAGGGGGAGGGGAATGGGAATCCAGAGGAATAAAGATATCCTGAAAACAAGAACCTATCAACTCAAATTTAAAACAGTAACGCCTATACTAGCACTACAGTAACTTTATGTAGTTGTGACTTAATCCTGTTTCTGTGTGGTCATTTACATTGCTTGTTGTTATAAGCAAAAGGCACAATGTAGTATAGTCTGTAAGCTTGTGTAATGGCCTGTAAATCTGTGTAATTTTGGTTAAATTTTAATAAAAATCTATCAAAGAAAGAAAGAAAGAAAGAAAGTCACAGGACTGGATGATTTGTGACATTCCAGCCAGTGTGGACTCTCAGGGTTTTGCACTGGAGGTTGAACTGACCTCAGGGGCGCATCTGTACTCTCACTGGATTTCACTTTTGTAAGCCCAACTAACGGATGATTCTGGAAATCAGTTACTGTGCTTTGATAAACATTCCGAATGTTCGTTGGTTGATTTTTTGGGATCTATATTCTGTCTTATTAATGAAGTAGAAAATGACATGTATATTTCGGCTTTGAAGTTGGAATAGCAATTTAGAATCCTGTGTGAGATCGAGTTGTCGTGAAAAGCCACAACTTGTGGCTTGTGGTGAAAAGCCGGAGATAGAAGAAATTTAAGTGATCCTGTATACATAGTTTTTAATTCCTTGCTGTTGGTGAAAGTGCTAAATACATTTATTATTTAAATGAGCCACCAAAGTTGGCGTGGAGTGTATTCTTTGGTGATATAGTGGAATAATTACAGTACAATGTTATGAAATTATTGGTTTTGACTTGCATGTAGTTGGTTGGTTTATAGAAGCGTTTTATAGGGGCTGGGGATTTAGCTCAGTGATTAGAGTGCTTGCCTTGCAAGCACAAGGGCCTGAGTTCGATCCCCGGCACCACAAAAAAAAAAAAAAAAAAAAAAGAAGCGTTTTATGATTAACAGAAGACAAATATAAGCAACTAGAGAATTCTGCCGGTTTTTAAAATACAATTTCTATGACTGTTCAATATATGACAGACCATTTAATGGTCTCCCTCCAAGGACAGGCTTACTGTCTGATCACTTCTTGATGGATAATTATATCAGTACTGTTGTCCTCGGGAGAGTAGTACTGTTATGCTCATGTTATAAGTAAGGACGCCGAGTTTTCAAGATGTGTAAGAATTTTCTGTATTTCACATAGTTTATAACCATGGGATACATGCTAGAACTGTCAAAAGTTTTCTAGTAGTTCTGTAGTTTAGCCTCTTACTTTAGGTCTATGATTCATTTGGAGTTAAATTTTTGAAGAGTATGAGGTTTGTGTCTAGATTCATTTTTTAAAAATATAGATGCCTGGTTGTCCAAAATCACTTGTTGCAAAAGTTATGCGCCCGTCGCTGTGTTTCTTTTGGTCCTTTACTGAAGTCGGCTGACTATGTACATACGGGTCTATTTCTTGTCTCGCTATTTTGTTCCATTGATCTGTTGTCTGTTCTTTCATCGATACCATAACAACTTGATTATTGTAATTTATAGTAAGTCTTACGGTTAAATAATCTGTCCTCAAGCCTTATAATTCTCTAATATTGTGTTGATTATTTTGTTCCTTCTTCATCTAAATTTTATTTTATTTTATTTTTTTTAAATTTTTTTATTATTTTTTACCAAGAACATGTATTGGTACATTGCATACATAATGATCATAATCAACATGGTTATTTTGTACCTGTACATGATACATCTTGGTTTTCCCCCCTCTTCCCCCCTTCCCCTCCCCTCCCTTCCATTCACCCACCCCTCCCTATTTGCAATAAGTGT
>PVJO010008923.1:0-47908 GCA_004026905.1 Hystrix cristata | reverse complement strand
CTATCCATTAACATAGGATATCTCTTTATTTAGTTCTTAATTGATTTCTTTCATCACTTTTGTGGTTTGTCTCAAGTAGATCTTGTACATATCTTGTTAAATTTATGCCTAAGAAGTACTGCATTATTGAGGTGCTAACGTAAGTGGTATTTTGTTTTTAACTTCTAATTCTCCCTGTTAATCTAGTGTACAGGATAATTAGAGGCTTTTTATATTAATATTTTATTCTGAGACTCTGCTGTAATCTTTTATGAGTTTTAGTTTTCTTGTCTGTTGCTTTGGATTTTCTTCATAGATAATTATATCATCTACGAAGACTGGCCATTTTATTTTTTTCCCTACGCTATATGCTTCCATTCCTTTTTCTTGTCTTATTAAATTAGTCACGACCTGTAGTATGATGTTAAAAAGTGTGATGAGAAGAGATGCACTTGCTTCCTCTCTGATCTCAGTGGAAGGCTTTGAGGCGCTCACCTTTAAGTATGATGTTGGCTGTAGGTTTCTGTAGATATTCTTCAGTAAGATGAAGAATTTCCCTCTAATCAGCTTAGTGAGAATTTTTATTATGAATGGGTATTGGATTTTGTCGAATACTTTCTTCTGTATCTATTGATATGATCATGTGCTTCTTTTTCTTCTTAACCCTGTTGATAAAGCTGAATTACAACAATTGATTTCTGAGTGTTGAAGCAGATAACTTTACTTATCTGGGATAAATACTACACAGTTGTGGTGTACAATTTTTAAATTGAATTAATGGATTCAATTTGCTAATATTCTGCTGATGATTTTTTAGATTTATATTCTTAGAGATATTATGCTGCACTTGTTTTTTTCTATTAATTAATATATATGGCCTTGGTATTAGGGTAACTGTGGTCATAGAATCAGTTAGGAAGTATTCTCTCTGCTTCCATATTCTGAAGGAGATAGTACAGAATCGATATAATTTTTGACAGAATTCACCAACTAACTCATCTAAACCTGGTGCTTTCTGTTTTTGAAGGCTATTACATATTGATTCGATTTCTGTAATAGATGTGGGACTCTTCAGATAATTTCTTCTTGTGAGAACTTTGGCAGATTATATCTTTCAAGGAATTGATCTACTCCATCTACATTATCAGATTTGAGGTCATATAATTGTCCATAGTATTGTTTTATTATTTTGTTGAATGAGGGATCTATAGTAATGATATTAGTAATTTATTTACTCTTTCTTTTTAGTAATCCAAAGAGTTTATCAATTTCATTGATCTTGCCAAAAAAGAAACATTTGGTTCCAATAATTTTCTTTATGGATTTTCTGTTTAAAGTTTCAATTATTTCTGTTCATTTTAAATTATTTATTTTCTTTTGCTTGTTTCAGAATTGATTTGCTTTTCTGTTTTCTAGTTTCCCATCGTGGAAACAATTAGTCTGATATCTTTATTATTTTCTAATATACTCATTCAATGCTATAAACTTCCTTCTAAGGATTGCTTTTCCTGTACCAAACAAATTTTGATAAGTGGTATTTATATTTAATTTAGTTTAACATATTTTTAAATTTCTCTTGGAGTATTTTTATTCCATGTGCTGTTTAGAGATATGTTGTTTAATCTCTAAGTATTTAGGGTTTTCCCTAAGTATTTATCTATCTGTCAGTTATTTTTCTATTATTAGTTTCTAGTTTAATTTCAGCACCTTCTCCAATTTCTATTTCTTTTCATTTTTAAGGTATGATTTACAGCCCAGCATGTGGTGTGTCATGGTGACTGTCCCATACCTTCTTGAGAATAGTGTACAGCCTGCCATTGTCGAGTGATGGAGCCATGGACAATATTAAAGTAATCCCAAATTCTCCAGTTTGTCCCTTATACATTACTGTATTCATTTTGCTTATACAATGTGCATACATACAATCTAATACATTATGGAATTATTATTTTGTTCAGACTGTTGACTGCTACATCAATTTTTTTTTAATTTTACCTTTCCTTATTCCTTCTCAGATGAGCTTCTTTTCTTATATAAACCTTGGTTTCTCTTTCTCTTTAAAGAATTTTTTAAACATTTCTTGCAAAACAGGTCTACTGGCAATGAATTCCCTCAATTATTGTATAGTTGAGAAAGTTTTTCTCTTTCCCCTTTGAAGGATAATATTACATGGTACAGGAGTCCAGGTTGGTGTTTTTTTTTCCCCCCCCTTGGGATGTTCATATTTTCCTCTTCTTCCCTACATGGTCCTGTAAGAGTCAAAAGTAATTCTTATTTTTGCTCCCCTGTAGATTAGAATTTGCCTCCTCTGGCCTTGTTCGGGACTTTTCTTTATCTTTATTTCCTGCAGCTTGAAAATTATATGATTAAGGGTCATTTTTTGTCCATTTATCTTGCTTGGTGTTCTCTTAGCTTCATCAATGTATGCTTTTGTGTGCAACATTATTTGAGGAAATTTTCAATCGTTATTATTTCAGATAAAGACGTGTAAACGCTGAGGACATGTTCTGAGACCTACATCACGAAGGAATTTCATTGTGTGAATGTCATAGGAGATATAAATATCTCATTCCAAAAGGCCTCTTGATTCAATCCACACGGTGGGAGCCATCCTGGGATGAATGAGGCTTTGCAGGTGTAACCCAGCAGACAGCTTTACAGTAGAACTCTTTATAAACAGAAGAAGTGTACTCTAAAATGATAATGAAATGTACAGCATTGTAAATGCATGAACAAGTAACGTTGTCATTTATCATCATTATCAAGCATTCTGTCCTGTACATCATTGTATGTGGTGTACTTTTATAGGACAGGCAATAAAGTAGTTTTTTTTTATAAACGCATAAGTAATATGAATGCACTGTGCTACAATATAATGACAGCTCTGAATTACTGGTGGGTAGGAATATTACAGGTGCATTAAAATCTTATGGGACCATTGTCATATATGCAAACCATCATGGCCTGAGATGTTATTATGCATCATATGTACAGCAATATTTCTTTACATTCAATTATTCCTAATACTTCCTTTTTCTTCTTCTGATATTCCCATTATATATGCTTTTTGTAAGTGCCCTATAGCTCTTGTATATTCTAGTGATTTTTCAAACTTTTTTCTCTTTGTTTTTCAATTTTGATGGTTTCTAATGAGTTATTCTCAAACTCCAAGATTCTTTCCTCAATTATGTATAATCTACCCATAACTCCATCAAAGGTGTCTTTCATTTCTATTATAGCATTTTTATCTCTACCTTTTAAAATTCTTTTACAAATTTCCATCTCTCTACCCCATCTCTTCAGATGCCATCTGTCTTATCCATGGGAACTCTTAGAGTCTTCACTGTAGTTGCTTAAAATCCCCAATCTGATAATTCCAGTAATCATCCCACACCTGTCTGATTTTGATGCTTGCTGTCTCTGGCAATCATGATCTTTGCCCTTCAGTGTGTCTTGTAATTTTTCACTGAAAACTGGACATGATGCACTGGTACAAGGAGCTTCTGTAATCAGGCCTTGTGTAACATAGGAATCGTGTGCAGTTGGAGGAAAGCATTGTCTAGTCCTATGTGTGCACAGGGCTGTGAACTCACGGATGTTTCTTGGGGCCCTGAGTCCTACTTTCCAAGCACGTAAGCTCGATAAAACCCTGGGAGGTCAGGTTGTGTATAAAAGATTTCTCTGGAGAGCAAACCTTGTTAACAAGAACAGAATGTTCTGGCATATTTCCAAATATTTCCTTTTTTCTCTCTCTGCCAAAAGCACAAGTGAATTTTCCCCAATACTCACTGTGAGAAGCTGGTCAAGCTTGTACAGGTAAAGTCACAAAACAGTGAGTGCCCTTAAGGACGGCAGCACCTAGACTTTACCTCTCTACTGGTCCATGTCGAGCCTTCTGCGGGCTGTCAGTTTAGCTGCTCTTCTCTCTTGGTGTGGTTCTCTGTGCTTATGGCCCCCGGCCCAGAGGCCACAAGGCTGTATCTGCTTGTCAGTCTCACTCAGGCAGGAGTGATTTTCTTGTGGCTGAACTCTCTGCTGGGTTTATGAAGAGCTGGTTTTTCAGTTTGCTCAGCTTTTTTACTTGAGTGGCACCTCCCAGCTTCATATATGCTGGACTGGAAGCCAGAAGTTCTGTACAGTGTTTAAAAACAAACAAACGAACGAACAAAAAACCCAAAAAAGCCCCTTCTATTTGTTCTGGGAAATCTGAACATTGAAAAATTTACACCTAGAGATTAAAACTCACACATCAACCTTCTTTTCAGTCATAATGGAGTATCTTATACCAGACTTGCCCTCTTATAGCATAGGATTAGAAAATCATACTATCTATGTAAACCAATGTCTTCTGATGTGACACACCAGGTTAACACAAGAGTGTGATCCTTAGCCAGGTGTGGTGGGGCACATCTGTAATCCCAGCAGTCTGAGAGACTGAGACAGGAGGATCATAAATTCAATTCGAGCCTCAGTAACTTGGCGAGACTATCTCAAAGTTTTTTTAAAATACCAAAGTACTGGGGATGTAGCTCAGTGCAAAAGTAGTGGTTTCAATCCTCAGAACCATAAGGACAAAAAAGAGTGTGATCCTTGATATATGGTAACAAACAAGGTAAATTCTGCACCCCAAGCTTTCTGACTGGAGGCTTTCCCTGCCAGTATACAGGAAGGGGAGCCCAACAGAGCACTAGGTTCTCTAAAAGGAGGCAGAAAACAATTTGTGAAAATGAATTACATGTCATTTTCAAGGTAAAGTAACAGAAGAGAAGGAGGCATGCAGAGGAAGAGCTCAGGGAATATCTATGCTTCTCTGAGTCCTTCTGAGTCTGAAGCTGTACATGCACCGTATGAGAATAAGTGAGGCAAACAAAGAATAACTATAATAAAGGAACAACAGCCACAAGTCTGCAAGGTAAACAGGACCTAGAGCTCACACAGCAGGAGACTTTCAGGTTTTTACCAGAGTGGAGAAGCCTTGTAGAATGCCTGGGGCCCTCATGGGAATCTCAGAAGGCCTAGGACTCTGCAAGAAGTCGGATCTAAGCTTGGAAACAAAGCTACCCTAGGTTACCATTAACGAGTCTTGAAAACAAGCCTCAGAAGAATCATAATGATCTACAAGGAACTCAATGACCTGGCTAAACCAGATTTAACAATCTTTTTAAAGTATGAAAACAAAATCAGTCATTTAACAATGTTATACACACAAATTCATCACCCAATAAAAATTATAGTGCATGTGAAGAAGCAGGAAAAACTGACCCATAACAAGGAGGGGAAACATTTAATCATAGAAACAGACCCAGCAATGTGAGAACTGATGAAGTGGGCAGATACAGGCTTCAGAACAGCCGTTATGAGCATGATTTAAAGAAAACTGAACACTATATAGAGAAAACAGAATATATATCTAAAAACACCTGGACTTTAAAAGTTGCAAATCTAAATTTGAAAAAAAATCATGGGGTGAGATGAACTGCAAAAAAGGGAGCAATGAGCCTCTATCTTTATCCAAATTGAAGCACAAATAAAAAACTGAAAAATAATAAAAATGATTAATAATTAAATTGTCATATAATTAATAATTAAAGCCACAGTGATGTAAGAGACAATATTAAGCATGCTAATGTACACTTAATTAAAATCCCAGGAAAGGAAAAGGGAGGGTCTGAAAAATTGTTTGAAAATAAGGGTTAATTTTTAAATCATTTCTCTAAAACCACATATCCAAAAATCTTGAAACAGTAAACAGTATAATCAGCAATAAAAAATACACTAAGGTATATCAAAATCATAGCACTGAAATTCAGTGATTAAGAAATCTCAAAAGCAGTGAGAAGAGGCCCTTACATACCTGAAAACAAATTCAGAATGTCTTCTAACATTTCTTCAGGAAAGAGGAATAGGCAGTTTTTAGGAAATAGAACAATAGAAAATAAATAGGAAGATGGTAGCCATATATCAAAACATACAAATATTTCTCTTAAATGAAAATGGGTGATAGCTACCTGAATACTAAAGCAAAACTCTTCTCTGTGATCTGGAAGAATTGGGTATAAAGGACAGACCAAGAACAAAGGGAGAGTAAAGACACACCACACAAGCACTGTAAGAAAGTGTATGAGCCACAGAGCTGTCAAACAGGTAAACTTGAGGACAAGGAATGTCACTGGACATAAAGACCATTTCATGGCTACAAATGAGCCAGCAACCCAAGGAGGCGCAGCAAGCTCCTGACAACAGAACTTCAAAGGCATGTAGCACAAAGCAAAATCACGAAAGATAATAAGCACATTCACATGGTATCTGGAGATTATGATGCCCTTTCTCTAAATAATTGATAGATCAAGTAGGCATAAAATCAGTGATAACACAGGAATCCTCAACAGCTCTATGACCTGAGTGGCATTTACAGAACACTATGCCCAATAATGCCGTATACATTCCCTTTTCAAGTGAGGTAAAACATTCACCAGAGTAGATCCCATGGGTCATATGTTGGGCCACAAAACAAGTCTCATTGCATGTTTACACATGGAAATTGTACACAGCGTCTTTTCTGATTATAGCATAATCAATTACAAATCAATAACAGAACTAGATCTGGGAAATCCTAAAATATTTAGAAATCTATCTGAGACAAACACCTGTATGGTAACCCTGATATTAACAGGATAGTTGATGATAATTGCACATTCAACGAGCTATTAATTCCCAACTAAGAGTTCTCTCCTTTTTATTGTCACTCAGTTGATTGGTACAGATAAGAGAATTCAAAACCTTCGTTCATCCCATTTTAGCCTCAGAAAGTACTAGTCTCCCAGGAATTAAGAAGGTATATAAGTTACCTTTCTAGAGTCAATGGTTTGCAAGAGAGCAGATTTAATGGAGGACATTTACAGGTTACAACATTCACCCACAAGCCAAATGCAAGAAGAGTGCCAAATGTCTATCTATGCACTGAAGACCCAAAAGATCCATTTAAGGGCTTGGATCCCACAGCACTGTCCCGTGTATGTCCATGTCTGCACTAAATGGCAGAAGAGATCTTCAATGCAACAAGAATACAATGCTCGCAGCAGAGATGAAGACCAGAGCTCCCCTGAAGCAATAACTCAAAAATAATGTATATAGATAAATACTGGTAACTGCATTAGTATTAGTAAAAATCCTGCCACTATGACTTGGCTTCCCAATTTGAGAAAGGCCAGGGGCTTGCGTGAGGGTCCTCTAACTTCTAGAGACATTGATTTCTCCCCCTTTAAAAACGTGCCTCCAGTCCAGGGAGACAGCAGTCCATTCTCTGCTGCTCTGAGTGGCGAACCCGTCAGAGAAAATGCATCGTGACGGCTAAACTTCTGGAAAGATAAACACAGAGCTGAAAGAGAAAGTCCCCCTCTTTATTTTCTTTTGGAAGAATAAATAGTTTTAAAGCCATTGAGCTGTTTCTTCCCCAGCTTCTCTGTACTGCGTTTATACCATGAGTCACTGTCTATATAATTTAATTAACATCGGCTAGTGCCGGCAAACTAAAACACTGTCTTAAAGTATTTGCTTGAAAAGCCTCCTTGCCCCTGAGCTGTCATTTCTTAGCATGATGGATAATGGATAGAAATGATTACCCTGAACAAGGCTAGACAGTTTAAATGATTAGAGTTTCAGAGAATTAGCCACCGTAACTAAACATCTTATTTTTCAAGATGCATTATTAAAGGAAAGTTCCATATAACCTGGGATGAATCTGGAGACCCTTTGAAAGCAGTTCTGCCAGCCTTCATGGGTATGTTTATGCCAGGTGTGCTTTTGGAGGCTCATTGAAATCAGTGTGCCACCCACTCCTTCCTCAACCCTCCATGAAGTGACTTCAGGTAGCCCAAGTGTTTGGGCTGCTACAGAGAACACAGAAGAGGAGAAACTGAGGCTCATTCTGAGAATACCTGGAAGTGGCCCTCATAGGCAGCATTTCGTGTCTCTTTTGTAGATCCAGATCTGCAAGGGTTTTCTGTTTGATTTATTAAAAATAAAGCCTATGCTGTCCCACAGGTGGCACTGTATACCCCATCTGGCCATTCTTCCAGCTCCTGTGGAAGGCCTCACCACTGCCACGCGAAGGATTTACCACCTTTATTTTATTAGAGCTTTTTTATTGTTCAATAAAATTTTTTACTTTTATGTCCAATATTGTAAATGGTGAGGAGATGATGGAAAACTCTGAGGGCAATCAAAGAGCTAAGGAAGTAAGCAAATCAATTTAATAAAAGCTCTATTCTTCTCAGAGCCACTTCTTTCTCAGGCACACAGGGAGCAGAGTGACCAAAGGACCTTGTGCTGATGTTTCTAAGTCTGCTTCTGGGGACAGAGGACAGACTTGATTTCCTGCTTACAGTCAAGACTAAGTCCTCTTATCTCTTACATTAGCATTCAATTTAATCCCATCTCCTTGAAAATCATTTTGTACATATTTAAGAGAGATTTAAGAAATAGAAACTGAGTTGGTGCTGTGGAGTGGGCTCATGGGGCCCGCTTGTAATCTCGCATCCTACTGCTCTGGGGCTGGGGGCCAGCCACGGTCCTGCTGGAGCTCACATTTCATCTGCAAAGTGGGGAAGGTCACATTTGTCTCACACTAATGATTGTTATGGTTCTAATTAGATCACACAAAAAAATTTTTAGCACAACACAACAGTTCTCCTTTATCCACAGATTTATTTTCTGCAATTTTGGTTGTCCCAACCACAGTTAGTATAATACAGTAAGATATTGAGAGAGAGAGAGAGAGAGAGAGAAAGAGACCATATTCACATAACTTTTATTATGATGTATTGTTATAAATGCTCTGTTTGATTACTAGTTATTATTTTAATTTCTTTATGTGCCTAATTTATAAGTTAAACTTTATCATAAGGGAAATTATGGCACATACAGGATTGGGTTCTAATCCTCACTTGGGGTTTTGGGGGATGTGCCCTCTGGATAAGAGGAAACTACTCTATTTGGCCCATTACAGACAAAACAGAAGTTTGCTCCTATTTTGTAAGGAAGGAGGTGTGACCAGCAAAGGGAAGCAACGTGTTGTTTGAGTTAGAGAAGTGGCGGAGGTTGCCTCAGAGAAGTTCTACACAAACGTCATTTAAGGGTATCATCTCTGTGCTTTCTCCTGCCTCTGAACGCCTAGTGCACTTACAGGGACAACCAATGTCCTTATCATCCTGTCTGATGAGCTCTAGCACCAGGGTCAGGTTCGCCTAACCCAATGGTGCTCAGTGTTTGAAAATTACTTTCTGCCAGTCCACCTTTACCCAGTTTTTAAGTTTAGATTAAGAATGTCCCCAAAAGACCTCATGTGCTCATAGGCTGGCCTTTTGGAAGGTGATTGGATCACGGGGGATAAGTGGGGCCTGGTGGGAAGAGGCAGGTCACTGGGGGTGTGACCTAGAAGGGTTCATCTCCCTCCCTGGCTCATCCCTTGATCTCTGCACCTTTCCTCAGCCATGCCCCTTGGCCATGCCATACTGCCCCAGAGACAGCCAATCACAGACCAAAATAAAAATTCCTTCCTTTAAATTGTAGGTGTTGAGTATTGTGTCTCAGCAACAAGAAAAGTGACTAGGACACCAGTAAGACTCTCCTTCCTTTAGAACAATGACTCCCAAATTTGGCTGCACATAATAATTAACTAGGGAAATTAAAAACAAAAACAAATAAACACAAAAGCAAAACAAAAATAAACTAACGGCACGATCCACCCACAGGAACTCTGATCTAGGTAGTCTGAGGTGTAGCCTTGCCAACGAGGTTTTGAGGGCTTTCCAGATGATTCCAAACAACTCAAGTTGAGAGCATTGCTTAGAAGCTGCATGTCAGGAAAGCAAGCTGATGGCTCACACCAGTGGCTCTCACACAGGAAACCACAGCAAGAAGAGTCTGGGAAAGATTTTTAGAAATCCAAATACCAGAACAGATCTTCTGAATCCGCATCTGGCCTGTCTCTCAGATGACTCTTACACAGCACCAAGTGCAATGAAATCTGATTGCTCAGTGTGAACGTAAATATAAATCATGTTTGTTACTGAAACTTGGTGCTTCCAATCTTTGTCCTTCCACTGCAGAAGCTAGTTGCTTAAAATAGTTACAGGTTATTTTGTTTTGCAGAGGCAGATAACAAAATGCTGTTAAAAATTACCTAAGTTTTACAAAACACTTACAAAATATTTTAAAAATTCGCAAGTTTTACAAAATGCTTGTCAATCCCCATGCACAATGATGAAAAATTCCCGTGTATCATTTTATTGATGCAATAATACTTTGAGTTGAGGGGTTGTACAGCAAAGGAGACTGAGGTAGAGAGGGAGTAAAGAAATTTCTTAGGGTCGTGTGAACAAAAGAGCTGGGATAGGAATCCTGTCTAACTCTGCACTGGTGTTTCCAAACTGGGGTTTCTGGACCGCTAGTGTCAGCACTTTGTGGGAACTTACTAGCAATGTGAATCCTTGAATTCTATCCCAGACTAGTCCAATCAAAAATTCTGCAGCTTATGTCCATCAGTCCATGTTCTAACAACCTTCTAGATGAGTGTGGAGCGTGTTAACACTGTGCACCATGGCCGATGCCATCCCGCTTACCTGTGGAAATAGGCATCTCTTGCTCCGGGGACTTTCATATGGGCACTTTGATTCTCCCTAGGAAGTGAGACAAAACCTGCACTTAAGTCCAAGACAGGGGTTGACTCTACTCAGCAGGAGGGAAACAGCAGGAAGGTGGACACTGCCTAGCCTCCTCTCTCTTGCTTTGGCCCCTCTTCCTAGGAAGCTTCTTCCTTAGCCGAGGCTTAGAACGCTGGGGCAGAAAGATCACACCCAGTAGTAATTAGTTTACTATTGTAAATGATTTACCAGGTATGTCTCATTAGTATAATACACAATAATAATCATGTATGTGATTATAAGTGCTTCTGTTATTTAATTTCAACCCTCATCTTTCTTCTGTGTGTGTAATACTCTCACATTCTGAATGCTTCTCATCATTTAAAACAAGTGAAGTGATCATTGTTTCTGGGATTTATTTTGGGTTGCTTTGGGGTTTTTCTTCCTTTTTTACATCCTTAAATTAGTCAGTCTATCAGGGAGACCAAATTCTATCATATTTTCCTTTTTAAAGGCTGGCATGAGTGTTTGAAATGTTTATGTGGAAAAATGTGCACAAGTATTGCGTATTCTTTTCTCTAAGCTTCAAGTATCAAAAGATACCTCTTCTTCTTGGCCTTGTATTTTAAACTCCTTTACTCTAGGAAAGAATGATGAATTTTCCATGTATCTTGCAGGGAGCTGCTTTATTGCTACTGTGAGCATAAAACTGAATGGGCAGTGATATTTCAAGAGGGCATGTGGTGAGGGGCAGTTTGCACATGATGGTGAATCTTGGAAAATTTTGCTCTTGCTTCCCTCCCCAGTGTCCTTTTAATGATGAACTCACTGAATAAGTCAAACACTTTAAGAGTGTTTTAAATCTGTGTTTGCTAGTGGAGTAGCTGATCAATGTGAAATGCAGGCAAAAATGAAACCACAGACCTAGGGACAAACACAGTACAACTTGCCAGAGGGTCAAATAACTTCCCTTCCTCCCTCCCTCTCTTCTTTCCTTCCTTATTAACCAAGAATTTACTCAACGTGGTCCAGTAGAAAAAGTCAACTTGCAGTCACTCAGATGTAGGTTTGAGTCCAAGCTACACTTCTTATGAGCTGAATGCCCGCTTCTTGAGACAATCCTTTTCCCTTCTCTGTGCTTTAGTTTTTTCATCTGTTAAATGGAGATAAAAGAGGCTATGGAGAAAATAAGGTTAATGCATATGTGTGGAAAGCCCTAGCACAGTGCTTGGCCCACAGCCCAAGTGGACACCTTATTTGTCTCTGCTCCTTTTATGTAGTTGAGCTGTAACTGTCCTCAGAAGAAAGGTTCCCTTTTGCTCTATTCTGGACTTCTGAGAGAGAGTGACCCGCACAGACCTTGCTCTGACACATGGTACTCCCTGTTCCCTCTAGAAATAGGGGCTTGTTGTCCGCCTGAAAAAGATATTGGTGATGAATAATGATTGTGTTGGAAATTGATTGTTTCAATTATAGTTCTCATTGTCTACTGCTTTGAAGTTGGCTGGAGAAATAAAGGAATTTCAGAACACCACAAAGATCCTGTATTCACTTCCCAGTTCTTCCTGGTGTATTCAAGTACTTTATCCTCTTCATTTTTACTTTTCTCTCTTTTTTCCCCCTTTTTCCTTTTATCCCAAAATGTCAAGAGTGTGTTTTACATGAGGGAGTCAAAATAGGTAATGTGTCCAGGAGAGAATGCAATAGTATGCATTTGAGTCAGCACAGTTTTCCTCAGGCAGAAATTCAGAAGCTGATTCCAAAACCTGAAGTCTGCAAGGGTGTGCTCCCTGAGAGTAGGATTCGAGCTCCAGTTATTCCCCAGTGGAAACGGCTTGATGTGTTATAAAGCGCATGGGTGCGATCATCAAGCAGATGGTATTTGCTTCACTTTCTGACCACGTGACCTACAACCAAGTTGCTCAAAGTCCCTTTGAACTTGCAACAATACTTACTCACAGGTTGTGATAATTGAATAAAACGACTGAGATATTAAGTGTTTGGCATGTAGAAGCTTAGCTAACAACTAGAAACCATGGTGATTTTATCTGAGGTTATTTTCCCTATCCTGTTACCTGTTACTAAGTCATATGAAGAACAGAATTTAACTCTTACCTGTGGGTCGCAATGAGTTGGCATCGATCTACTTCATCCAACATGGATTTCAGTCCTCCGAATTTATGCTGACTTGGCCCATGCCCAACTTTCTGGCACGACATATCTCTCCTTGTAAAGTGAGAGAAATGTACCTAATGATCTGGTAATCCTATTTCTTGCTTTTGTAGAATTGATAGCAATATCACAATAATTGATTATTTTACTAATGGCAATTTCTCATATCAAATTGATGGTCTCAATGACAGTCTCTGGCGTTCATCCCCATGTCCCATGGGGTCTACTTGGCACCCAGAAGGTATTTGATAACTTTTGTGAAATAAATCACCTCACATGACATGAAAGTGGCATGGAAATTAATTACTCTTTCACTCAATTTCCTCAATCATTCATACAATAAATATTTTTAAATGCTTAATATATGGAAAACTATGTTCTTTATGGTTAGCAAGAGAGTTTTCTCCTAGAATGATTATCCCATTTAATCATCTCAAAACACAGCATACAGACTTTGCCATTAGACCCATTATGCAGACAGAGAGAGTAGACCTCAAAGATGGTAAAGAATTTCTCCATGTTTGCACAAATGTCAGTGAAATGGTGACATAATAAATATTTTTAACTGTTTTTCTATGGTAAGCATTTTACATACGTTAATTTCATTTATTCCTTACATAAAAGGCTTTGTGGTTATTAGACTTTTCTTCAGATTTCAAATGATGAAATGTAGGTGGTTTTCCCAAGGACGCAGAAAGAAGTGGAGGTGAAGCAGTATGCCCTGAACTCCGAGCATGGATGGGAGAATGGGACTTGGTTTTACAGTCCACACTGCCAACCCTTGTGCTGTGGCGCTTTGCAGAAATCCGCACAGAACCCTGAGGGAAAGCGAGAACCACTGAGCTCCCTGTGGCTGGGATTAGATGCGTTAGTGAGCTAGTGGCTAAAAACAGGAGCAGAGTGGAATTGATCGATGTTTGTGGCTTATGAAGTTAGTATTAATTTTTTTGATTTTGTGTGTAAACTAACACAACGGTGTGCTTGCTACCTCTGGTATACACTTGATAACTTTTGGTTGATATTGTAGTTGAAATGTGCATTGTCAAAACCTAAATTAGGTCAAGAAGTTCACAATAAAGCATAATCAAACCAACTGCTAATTATTTAGCTGAAAAAGTCTTGTTTCATTAAAGTAATATTTAATATTGCCAAATAAGAATTTCAATATGAGTTGGCTTGGAATTTATTCTTAACACCTTCAGCTCAGTCCGTTTTGATCTCAGTACAGTAAAGGTGTTAATCCTTTCACCCCCAAAACCAACCAAAATTGCTTAGAATTGGCGTGAGTTTTCAAAGAGGAATTCATTCTGAAATATTGCTGTTGAGTATAAGCATGAGTAAAAGCTCATGCTTATAGATTTGGGAAATGAGCCGAATTTGGAAAAAGAACCTCTAAATTAAAAACTTGTCTCTACCAGAGAACAACTTCATCTTCCAATTTAAAATGCCGATTTTAGTTTATCAACTATCAGCAATTGGAATGCCCTAAGATATATGTATGGAATCTCTCAGCTTCAGCTTGTCAAATTGAGGGCCTCCCTGTGCCCTTTAAAAGCACACTGGCCATTAAATCACGACATTTCAACTGTTTTCAATTCTAAGCTGTTGTGAAAGGCTATTGTGCCAAGGGAAAAATCTCGGAAAGGTGAAGGCAGAGAAAATAGTTGGACTATAATGAGCCTTAGCTTCTTACAGCTACCTTGGTTTCAGCCAAATATATTCAAATCACACTGGCAATATCCCATCTGGTTGAAATTCAAAAGAATAAACTCTTCATTAAGGTAACTTTGAGACCAACTAGACAACCTTTGGGATATAAGTCAACAAAGCCTGAGTTTATTTTGTTGTTATTGTTTTTCTATACCTGTATTTTATTTCCTCCAACTAGATTGTGATTTTCCATGATAAAATTAATTCCTACATCAAGGATTCAATGCATTCATTCATTTCACAAATATTTGTTGGGTGCCTACAATGGATAAGGGGATGTAAAATTTTATATTTATTATGCCGGTGCTATATAGAAGGTATGCAGTTAGAATGGTTTAAATAAGGCAACATTTCATCTGGAATTATATCAGGTTCATCAGACATAGAGACTCAGCTTTGTTAATCATTGAATACATCCTTATTGATGGCTCTTGTGCTATTCTGTCAATCACGGAAAATGGACAGTGACAAGTCAGATACACATGACTCTTGCTGTAGGTGGCTATGTCAACAGTTCATATATATATTATATATATGCATTTTACAGGGACATGCTATAGAGGAGGGGTGCACATCATTTGGGATGGGAGAGAATTTTGAATAGTCAGTGACTCCCAAGAAGTGACATTTGATTTGTGACCCAAACAGTGAACATGGTGATGGAGGCATCTTAGACAAGCCTTGGGATACAATCCCTAGACTGGTGACCTACAGGGAGTGGGGCAGAAGGGGGAAAAGCCAAGTAGAAGCGTAGGGGAGCTTTGGCCAGATCCTTCAGGAGATTCTGGATCACAAGCTTGCCTCAGAGTTTTCCTGACCTATAGCAATGTTGTTGGTCTTTTGCTTTTTCACCTAGAGTCATTGGTTACAGGGCCCTGAGGATGGAGGTGGAGAGTCTAAATTCACAGACTCCTGCTAGCAAAGTAGCTGCAAATAGCTGACAGCGGGCCTCCACAAAGGAGCTGAGTTGCAAGGTGGATTGAAGGCCACAGAAGAAGGTGCCAGTAATTGACAACAAAGCTCCTGGGCAATGGACGATGTTGTAATGTCATCTCTTACCACAAATGAGTGAAATGTGTTTCAATATAGTCAAAGTTCTGGTGGCAGATACAGCCTTCCAGTATATAAAGTGGATGAATGACATGCCCAGGTTTTAAGGGAATTTTGGGCAAGTATGACATACCCATTACAGAATAAACTATAGTTGTTAAAAATGGAAATGATGGTTTAATGATATAATATAGAAAAATATTTGTGTGCTACAGCTCAGTTACGAAAAGGGAAAACATAAAATTGCTGCTTTACAAAAAGTATGACTAAAAAAACCCAAGAGAGAAGAAATGGTAACAGTTCCCTCTTAGTGGAAGAATTTTGTATGGCTATTTTGATATTTGTATTTTTACAAAAGTAATAAATGCTCGTGTTCACAAATGCTTCTGTTTGCAAACAGTTCAGGTCGCAAACAAAAGTGTTCAGCAAACTCTGGCTTCCATTCACAAACTGTGTCAGATGACGAACGCAGCCAAGCTGCCTCCCCCCACAAACACAAACGCTGCAGCTATCGTCACGGAAATCATAATACAAATTAAGTTCATAAACCAAGTTACTGCTGTATTTTCCAAATTTTCTCTCAAGACCTTTAAACACAAGAAGTAGGGAACTATTAAGGAAATATATTACTGTTATATATTCTGATCATCCAACAGTTCTAACCAGGCCTAGTCAGAAACACTAACGTCTGTAAAGCTAAAAGCCCCCTGGGAAACAACCAACTCTCAGCTTCCAAGACCTTCCCAAGGTCACGCTGCTCCGGCTCTTCCAGCCTTGGACGTGCTCCAAGGCCCACAGCCTCAAGACAAGGAGGAACAAAGGGATGCCTCAGCCTGCAGAACTATCTCGGGCCCGTCAACGCCTGCACCCCTCTCTGCCATAACCCGTATGTAAACCCTCAGCCGCTTTGTTCAGGGAGCTTCTTTGGTCCTGAAAGGTCTCCCCTCCGGCTGGGTTTCCTCCATAAGCAAATGTGCTCGTTGCTGTTCTGAGGTCGTGTCCCATTCTTTTTCTGGCTCAATTATTAATAATTAGCAAATTATAAACCTAAGTTTTCGCATGTGGGCAATACCAGTGTGACCGGCAGTAATAACTGCACTCCATGACGGTATTTATAGCACACAGCAGGTTCTCCTGGACAGGATAAAGATGAGCTTGTTCTTGTAGTTCTACCAGGGCTGTGAGCAGATGTCCTGAGCAAGCGTGAATACATATGAAGTCCATGAGGAGTGCTGGGTCTCAGAGTTCACACAAGCAGACACAGTATCTGTCTTGTTTCTTGGAAAATCTGAAGCAAGCAACCTGGCAAATAGCACACAGTGCGAACAATTATTGAATAAACGAGGATGTAAGGATTAGAGCTGCCATCCTCCAGGAACTCAGACTAGTAGGAGAAAGAGCACCCGTAGCACTGGACTTCACATTTCTGAAAGGTTTATCATGCCCCCCATCATTTGCATACTCACGTATTTCCCTCTAACTGCAGAGTTCATGGTCACTGCTACTCTATGGATGTCTGTGTTCCCATTGTTGCCACAGGATCTGTCCCAAATTAGGGACTCAAGAAACATTTGTGGCATGATAGGCTGATGGAAAGATGCCCCAAGTGTTCCAAGCGGGATACAGTGTATTCAGAGTCATACAGGATATGAAGGAGTTTATGGCGCTGAGGGGCAGAATGTACACCTGGCTTAAAGGAGTCCCCAGAATACTAGAAGAACAAACAGGTGAGCTTTTCCTCGGGAAATAAGATTTTTGTAGTATAATGGGGAAATAGGAAGGTGTCATTTTAGGCATGTGATAGCACTACCAGCTGTATCAGACATGCTTCCCTGGGTTTCTGAGACTTGACATCCTTTGGAAAGTTAGTCCTATTGAAGAAAAGTTTAATTGTAGGGCCCACAGCTGGCACCTTAAGTGCCAGATGCTGGTTTTGTTTTGTGCTTAACAGTGGCGACACTGCTTAATTGTATATTTACAAGCAAACACATGTTGTTTCATGAAAACTACTTGGTAATTACACAGCGACTACTGGAACCCTGATAATTACATAGTTACATGTGTTACACTACCGAGTTATCTCCCGATAACTGAGTAATTAACTTGTCAGCTCAGCGAACGGGGCGAGGGAGGCGTCTGGAAGGCTCCTTCTCTTACTGGCGTCTGTGGGTTCGGGCAGCGCCCCTTCTGTCTCTAGGCCCTGAGACTGGAGCAGGAAGCCCACCCCAGCCCCTGGCCCCGTCTCCACCTCGTGCTCAGCCTTCCTGTTCGCTGTGCCACGCTGAGGTCACTGCCAGGCTTCACAGAGCAGTGTCTTGCACCGGAAAGACCAGCGCTCTGCCCGTACATTCGGCGGTCCTCTCAGGTCTGTGGATTTTGTTTCCATTTCCTAGTTCGTAAGCGGACTTGATCTTGCCTAAGGAGGGAACTTACCCAGCCCCACCCCCACCCCGGAGCGTCCAACTGCTGCTTCTCTTCCGCACAGGTCCCACTCTGCCTCAGGACAGTTAAAACAGTTGTCTGTGCCCAGGCCTCACCCGCCGCTCCGCAATGGCTTCTGCCCCAAGCACTGCATTTTAACTTCGGGTTAGACCTGTCAGCCGAGGCGTTCATCAGCGAAAATGCTGGAAACTAATCTTTGACTCAAGGTATTATGAGAACAAAATTATTATTGACGATGACTAAACTCAGTCTCTGAAATTGTAGAATCTTAAATAATAGCTAATGTTTACTGAGAGCGTCCTTTTTCCTAGCCCTCCAACGAAGGGATTTATAGTTTTGCTAATGTAATCTTTGCTATAATATAAATTTGAGTTTAGGTGCCCATTCTGCTCCCAAATTCACTCCCTGTAATCTCCACAGAATTACTCACTACCTTGGGAGCGAAAGTGGGCTCAGCAGTTATTTGGCCCAAAATGTAATAGAGCTTTTATGGTTGGAATGAGATGCAGCATGATGGAATGTTCGGGGTTCTGAAGCTATGGAGAACTGATTTCAGCACAGTCCAGCTCAGCTCAGACTAAAGACGTTGAGCCTCAGAGACAGGAATTCCAACAAGTGTGAACTTCTAGGCTAGGCATTGTGGGCTGCAGTTAGTATCCAAAGATCAACTAAGACTGGCCCCTGCTTGTAAGCACCTCACAAGCTGCTGGAAGAGGAGACACGGAAAGAGGCCCTTTCAAAAGAAAGGGCCAGACTGAAGACGGAGATGCGGAGAACAGGGAGCAGGGGTCGCGGTGGAGGGACACTTGATGCAACTGACACTGGACCCTAAGAGAGGAGGCAGATAGCCAACTAGGAATGGTTACAACACACAAAGTCCAGGCACAGGGGAAGCGAAGCTCGGAGTAAGGGGACATTGTGAATTACGAGAAAATACCAACAACATACACTACACAGACTGCGTGAGGTGGGGGAAACTCCTTTACCTGTCCAAACCACTTTTCCTCAACCCAAAATGATTGTAAACAGTGCTTAAGTCATCTGATTGTTGCAAAGATGAAAGTGGGAAATTGATAAAGTACCCAGTGTCACAGTATTTATAAGTAAATATTTCAAATATTTCACACACCCTACTGTATGTATTATAAATTTTATTGTCAGTTATGATCTGAAAGTACAAACTTTAGAACCAAAAATTTAACTGCTAATTTTCATTATAGACCTTTAAGGGTAGAAGAAGGAAAGAGTATAATTCAGCTTTCCAAAGCTCCCTCCCCTGAGCACCCCGAGGGACTCATGTTCCATGATCACCCTGGGAAATACTGGCAAAGACATGGCTGGTATATAGTACACCCCACGTGGCTTCACTTTGCCCATTGCTTACCCGTAGGGGATTGTGCTTCAGTAGTTCATCATTAGATTTGAAGGCCAGAACTTTTTAATCCTCGAGAGTCTAAATCTGTATCACAGGTAGTCATATTAATGAAGGGTCCTGTGTGCTGTCCTTGAAGATTTCCCTTTCAGCCCTAAAACAGCTGCCTCATAAGAAGGACTGTGCTTTAATCCCTGTATCTCCAGCATGAGAACTGCCCTCTGGATCATAACCGGTCTCCTTAGGGCAAGGATGCAGCCAGGTGCAGCCTGATGCAGTATCTCTCGCCTCTCGTGGGCGGGAAGGAACGTGCTCTTCCAGGACTCAGTACCCACTTCTAAAAGAGAAGATGTTTTGTAATCCAATATCTGCCGGCATCCACCAGGATCGTACTACAATTTCGGATTACAGGCCTCTCTGGGGACAACTGAATTCCACAGCCCTGAATTTGGAGAGGCAGGAATCCACAGCTCAGGGCACAGACTCCATGCTCAACAACACCTGCCAGGACAGTGAGCCACGTGGAAAAACAGTGTCTCCCCAGTGGAGGCTTTTGGAGGACAACCAGGCCTAACAGTTGTCAGCGTGCATGACTCCATGGGGACAGAGAGCTGGAGAGCCGGAGACTCAGGAAGAAAGTTACTTGCCTGAGCACGGTTCAACTAAGTCAGATAATTTCTGCGTCTCCGCTCGAGTTCTTCCTAAGCTATGCACCTCTATACCCAGCTGCCCAGAAACAACCTCCACCCAACCACAGACGCCTTCCTCTTCATGCGCAGAAACGGAGCTCTGTCTGGCCTGCTGCAGTCTGAGCAGTGCCCAGGATCAGGGAGGTGAAGTCCTGCACCCTCTGGGCAGGTCCAAGGTCATTTGTGAAGAAGATGGGAGAGTTACAAGGACTCCGCGCCTCCTGTGGGTGCAGCGCGGCCCCACGTTGTCCTATTTGACCCTAAGGAAAAACAGTGGCAGTGAAATGACATTGTCCCCACACTAACGAATGATGAACACAGAGCTCAGGCTCACACAGCTCCCTGTCCAGGAACAGGAAGTCCTACCTGTGTGGGACCTAAAGCCTGGGTCCCTTGGTCTGGTTGGTGTCAGCCCTGGGGACGCCGGAGCTGTGTGCACATGATGCCGGAGCACTGGTTGGCAGCCCAGTCCCAGGAGACGCTGGCTTTCCGTCACCACAGCAATGCAGGGAGGAGACACTGGGGTTCAGGTACATCAGCTCCATCAGGTGACATCCCGGGTGCCATGTCCTGAGGGCCGCCTCACCCTCCAGCTCCTCATCTCTCTTTCCTATCTCTTCTCCTCCATCGCCCCCACCTCTCATTCTCACATACCTCAGCCTGGTTGTATTGAGCTCAGGAGACACACACATGGCTTGTTTTAAACTTAAAGCAGCAGCAACTCCCACTCACATTTTTTGAATAATGGCTTGCCTTTATTGAGCACCTACTATATGGCTGCACTCACATCAGTAAGCTAGTTGGACCAGGTCAAACCCAGGTCACAGCCCTGGAGCCCCGGACTTGGTCAGAGCCTTGTGCCCACAGGCCTCGTGAGTGGTCTGGAGGAGGAGCTCAGGAGAAGAAAGGTGCTTGGCAGACAGCGCTCCTGCCACATCTCTGAGGGACACAGCACGCAAGGCTGGCAGAGCACAGGGCATGTGGCACAGAGAACTCCACCCCCACACTCAGGGTGCGGCCCCCGAGAGGCCTGCAGGACCCGGAGCATTTCCTATGGCCAGAGTCTACGCCTGAGGCGTCCTACCCTGCTGTGCGGCAAGACTGACACCATGTGGCCACCTCCCAAGTCACCTCCCGCCGTCCGGCCCCAGCTGTCCTCAGGAAGGCGCTGCGCAGCAGTGCAACCGAGGGCCGGGAGGCCAGCGGGGCCAGCCTGCCTGCTGCACAGGACAAGCACAAAGCTGGCTTGAAGGCAAGAGAGCTGGAAATTCGGCCTTTAAAAACGTACCTGTGATTATTAATTACTCTATATGTCCTTACTTTGCTCCAAATACAGGTAATTTAAAAAGCTGCACTGAAATCCCATTAGATATTCCATTTTATAGTTTAGTCCAGAGATGAAGCAAAGGGAAACAATGATAGAAACAAAAAGACAGGCCCATTTTAAAAAATATGTACATATATATAAAACATGCATGACAAAAACTGCAGTACAAGGATACGGGTAAGATATAGGCTCAGCCCCACAGCCTCTCAAAGCCAGTGACAATGTGGGAGACTCATTGATGATGGCCTAAGAGATAAAAACAAAGCATGTGCTGAAAAAGACCAGAACTACTCCCGGACCTAACGACATCAAGAAAAACAATCCCAATGTGTGGTGAGGGCAAGATGTGAAGTTCCCAGTAATGTCTGTACAAAGATGTGTACGTGTGGCCGGTCTTCCTCCTCGAAGCTCAGCGGGTCAGGCAGCACTAACACTGGGACCCTCCCTCAACTTTGCCAATTCTAAAATAGCACGAGGTGCTCGTTTTCATTATTGTTCTTGATTTTGCATGTGTAGACTGTTTTGTTCTCCCCCTTAAATGATTGCTGCCAATTAGTTTGCTTTGGCTGAAGTGCAGTACGTTCCATTTTGAGAAGTCGATGCTGGGCTTTTACTGAGGAACACAATAAATTAATCATTAAATCAATTGTATTGATTGAAACTTGCAAGACATGAAAAATTGCAATGAAGGAATATTTCTACCTTGGGACAGGAGAGGACTTCAGCATTGTGGGAGGAGCTGAGCTGCCGTCCCCTTGTGTCTTGAGTCTTCCTTGGATGTTAAGTGAGGATTCATATGCTGGCTGTTCAGTTTGAGACATCTGCCCTAAGTGATAGCTGCTGCCGATTACATGCTCACCCAGCACTGGACTTGGGGCTCAGTATATCCATAGTTAACGCACATCTGCCAACAATAAACCCGCGAGGGGCACATCCTGTCCCATTTGCAGAAGGAAAGTGAGGCTGGCAGGTGTGAGGGATTGCTGGAGGTGACCCGTCTAATCAGGAGGGATGTTCTCATTAGAACAGCCCACAAGCTGAGCATAGAATCCTGGCGAGAGGCAGCCACGGATCCCACGCTGCTCACCATGTGCAGTGCAGTGCAGGGCAGCAGAGTGTTGGAGCCAAGGCCGGCTTTCACCGGGAGAAAAAGCATGTCGCCAAAGCCCAAAACAAGGAGCAGAGGCCCAGTGAAGAGCTGAGAGGCCAGGCAGATGCGAGGGAGGACACCGAGGCCACTGCTGGTGGAGAGGAACTTGGGGTGGAGGAAGTACCAGGCCAGTGTGAACTCTTATCCACATGAATAGCACCAGACTCCTTCTGCACAAGCTGTCAGGTTGCTGGGCATGTGCAGGTGCATTTTTCAGAGTCCTCACTGTGCACCTTGGGCATGTTGCTTAAGATATCTAAGCCTCAGTTTCCTGGTCTGTGCAATGGGAACCCACACTCACTCCTTCCGAGTGCTGCTGTGTGGTGTGGGGCGGTGCTAGGGGCAGAGCAGGTGCAGGTAAGGGAGGTTCCTCTTGCTTTTCCCTCAGTCTCCCTGGCAGAGTCTCCCCAGGAACTCCGTGCTGAACTGGAAAGGGCTCTCATCCCCAGCTCCCCCCATCACACCTAAGCAGGATTGTCTCCCCCATCAGGGCTTCCTGGCCGGGCCTTTGGACCTGGGGTGGACGCACTAGCTCTGGACAAGAGGGGGTGAGGTGGGGGGGCCAACAACAGGGCGCTGGCGGCTCTCTGCCTCTACTCCCTGCCTGTGCTCCTTCTCCAGGGACGAGCTGTCTGGGCCCAAGAGATCATCCATCGACTTGCAGAAAGGAGCTATGCCTATCCCCCCACCCCTTATTCCTAGGTCCAGTGGGGGTGACCCGCTTTTCAGGATTGCAGGAAAGACTTGGAAGGAAGAGCAGGCACTATTACTCGGCAAAATACTAGCCACACAGAAAGAAGAAAAACTCAAATGAAGATTTATTTTGCTGAGCAAATTATTTACAGAGATTGAAATAACAGAGGTTATTTATTCACGCCATCATCTCCTGCAGAGGTCAGGACCAGAAGAGTCTTGGTTACAGTGCAGCAGCATTTGAAGGCTAGCCGAGTACTCAGCAGAGACTTGAAATTCTGGTACCAAACACAGCTTGCAGTTCTAGGAGGGAAATGGAAATGGCCCAGTTGAGAGTCTTCCTTTTCACTTCTTGAGTCCATTTATTTTATGGTTCTGACTGCATGCCAAAGGCATCTGGAGTCTGTAGGAGTTTAAATAGCAATGTCCAATTAATAAGACATAAAACCCTCTGCTCCTCACCCCACGCATTTAGCTGGCCTTTGGTTCTGCATCTCCAATTGGTGGCAGATGCTGGAGATCTGGGTCTCCACAGCAAGGCTGGGGGAACAATCAGAGTGGTCCCAGTGGGGTTCACCTGTTTGGAACCACCCCATGCATGGACAGAGCGACGATGTCAAGAAGAACCACATCTGCTCAGGGACATCACATCTCTATGGCTGGAAGAAGGTGAAGGTTCTGGTGGTTTTATTTCTTGTTGAGACACTCTGGAACTTTCTAGCAGTGTATTTGTATCCTGGCTATTTGTGCTGCTACTGCCCCACGCAGAATTCTAACGATGAGGCATTGCTGAGGGATCCGTGAGACAGCATTGCACTGTTCAAGTGACAGTTAGAGCTATTGTTTTTTCCCAGCAATGCGTTCATCTCTTGGAAAATGATCTTTTAAAGTAGACTCATTTTTAGAGTGTAGATTTCACCTCTACTTGAACAGAGTCAAACTGGAAAATGTACATGAAACAGCTTAGCTCCAGGAACATCTAATTATACTTAATGGGAAAGCCCCGTAAGTCTTTCTTCTCCCTACATTTTAGTTTTGGTTTTGCATAACCAGTGATAGGTGAAAACAGGTATCCTCACCCAGTTTAGAAAGGATAAAACACTCTCTTTCTGGGTCGAGGGTTTTATTTTGGGGGAAGGAAGGAGAAGAATCTGCAGTCCCTTCGCTCCATAATTCGTAGATGACACAACCTGCTGTGGCTCCCCATTAACACAGTGGAACAAACTCATTGTCTTCTTTTGTCCTTGAGAGGCAAGTCCCAGTTTCCCCCAAAGACACAATCACATCAGACAACTGCTTTAAATGTAATGTGAAACAAGGCTTTCTGGGAAAACTCCGATTCTACCTCTGTCTGAGGAGGCTCTGGCTTTCCTCTACCAGGAAACTGGGTGGAGATGCTTGACACCCACCATGGCAGAGCTGGGAGACAGCAGTGCAGGCCAGGAGCTGTGCACTCTTCTGGTGTGCACTGTGATCTGTGTGTCACTCCTAGCACTTATTAACAGAACGCCACTTTTGCAGAGGGGCACATTATTTTAAAAAATACCTCAGATTTCTGGGGAGGGTAAGAGTTTTTCCTCCTCGACACAGACTTTGTTGATTCTCACCTGACCCTGCTTTATCTCCAGAGGCTTTTGAAAAAGGGTGTCGTCCTTTTCCTGAACAGGCTTTGTGTTCCTCTAGTTTGGCCAGAAGTAGTAAACTCCATCTTCTAGACTGATTCTGACCAATTCTGCTACATGAAAATGCTGTGGTGTGGGGGATAGTGTTGGATTATGAATCCAGAGAAAGGGCTCTGCATTTTCATAAAACTTTGTGCTTTGCCGTTGTCTCACTGCTGATGGTGCTGCCTGGCACTTGGTAGGCTCTTAGCAAATATTTGTTAATCTGTGTTTCAGTTTCCTCATCTGCAAAATGGAAGCTAGTAATTTTTACTCCATAGGACTCCACCCTCATTCAGCAAGAGCCTCTGCACCCATATTTGGTATTTAGGCTTGTTTCAAAAATCCACCTATAGAAGTGTCTGATGGAAGCAAAAAAGACAAAACAAATTTAAGCAAGTTAAAATGTGGCACCTAAAAAGCTTGAATTCTAAATCTAAAAAATCTGAGTTAGAATCCTAGGTCAGTCACTCGCTAATTCAGTGACCTTGGGAAAATTACTTAGTCCATCTTGGCTTCCAATTATTCATCTGCAAAATGGAATATTAGTAATTCCTATTTCATGGGGTTATTGTAAAGATTAAACAAGATGATATATTTAAAACTCTCAAGAGATTGCCTGCATATAACAAGCACTCAATAAATCCCAATCAATGGCTTGGCTGGACTTAAAGAACCCAGCTGCTGGAATGAGCTTGGTACCTTTCCCTGACCAAACTATAGCTGAGACATTTTTAATTTTGGACATCACAATTTAAACAGATTTTGGTGTATCCAAAAGAGAATCCCTGGAGAAAAATAAAAGCTTTTGAAATAATATTCTATGAAAAATGGTTGAATTACTTAATATTTTGGATTAAGAAAAATATCCATCACTATAGAATTATCGGAAGAGGGATTCAGGTACACAGGAATTTCAAGGGAAAACTGGCACGATATGGTGCTGAGGTAGATATTAATTCTATTTAGAAGAGAGCTTTCTGACACTTCAGGCTTTCTGAAAATGGAATTTTCTCTTTCATGAAGAAATTAATCCCTGTCACCACAGTGAGGAAAGTAGACATCCTTTCTGTGACAAGGGTCTAAGGCGCAAGGTAGAGAGAGGCTGGGCTTTCCTCAACCTTCAATATTTTGTGATTCCACACAAGGACTAATATTTGACTTTCCTAATAACACATATCAAGTGGCACAACTTCAGGGAGATGCTGATTCTCCTGCTACTTATGGCAAATGTGTACTCCGAATTCATTCTGCTAATTCCATTCCATTTATAGAAAGTCATAGCTTTACTGAAAGCTTTTCCAAGTGTCCTTCTTTGTGTGCGAAGCCCCCAAAATCCCCTCACTTTTCTTTGACTCTATTCTCTCTCATACTCTGTAAGTTTGAATCCTAAATTTCTTCTTCTACAATTCGTGTTGCTCTCAAGCATTTCATTTTACATCTTTAGATGATCCCCCCAAACATTGCACTTCTCTTACCCTTATTTTTCCAGGCTTCTCTGTGCTTACCACATTACACTAGCATAAACTCTGGGAATGGGAAGGGGCTCTGTAAACATAGGGAGCAGGCTATAAATGGCATAGGGGCAGGAGATTTTGAGAACATACAGGAAAAATGATCATTGCTTATTTGGATTCACTTTGCCTAAACATAATGGGGGAGGACAACATAATAAAATTTTATAAGGCTTTAAATTCTAAGCTAAGGAATTGGTAATTGATTGTATCCACAGAGACCAATGCATATTTCTTAGCAGAAAACTGTCATGATCTTCAAACCTTTTCCTTTACCACCCGGGAGCTGTGGTCTCACTTGAGGAGATGTGTGCCAGAGAAGCACCTGCTGCACAGTGCCCACGAGGAGAGCTTCCCGTGTGTGGAGATGCGGGGCGAGAAAAGATGGAGCCATGAAGCACCTCATAAGCATGTCAGTTGTCTTTCTGTCTTTTTGCTTATACCAATGAGAAAGACGTCGTTTCAGTGCTCTGTATCTTAGCACCTCTCTAACACTTGCTGATCTTCCTTGTAACAGAGAAAGTGTGCCTCAGGCACACAGCCGTCCCAACACTAGACTCCATAGCGAGAATTTAGTATCACTATTTTGTTTTCTTTTCTTTCTTGTTTTTTTGTTTTTTTGCTATGCTGCCTGTTCACGGTAAGATTGTTTTTCCATTTATAGTGGCATTATACAGCTTCCTTTAAAAGTAAATTCAAGTAAATAACATTTAAGAAGGAGAGGAGTTGACTTACAGAAAAACATAAAATAGCAGTACACATACTAAATAGATATCGAAGAAAACATAAACAGGAGTACCAGGGCACGGGTTCTGAAAAGCCACAGTTTGGAGAAAACTGTGGAATTTGCAATCAGACAAAATTGGTTTAATATAAAGGTCTACTGAATAATGTAAGACAACTTACTTAAACTGTTTTGGCCTTCACTTCTTCATTGGCAAAAATGAGGAAAATGATACTTTATAGGACTGTTGAGAGGAACTGAAGGGAGGAAGCACTTAAAAAGCTGTCGGGTTGGTGCCATTCACACGGCAGAGGCGCCCACACTCAGTCCCTCCCTTCCCTTCCTCTCTGATGGCAGAGCTGGACCTTTCTCCCTGCCCCCAGCACCTTCTTTGCAGGACTGCCTGCCAGCAGCTCTGCATGACTTTGCTCCTTCTGCTTCTGCCACTGCAGCCTGGCCTGGGTGCATGCTAGCTCTCAGGGAGGGACACATGCCTGCAAGACGGTCCCCAGACAAGCTTCCTGCCCTCTGCTGGTCGAAGAATCATCCTTTGCTCCTTCTCCTGTCGTCCTCTTCTGTGTGCAAAGAGTAGTCTTTGCAGGATCTTATGAATGAGTTCAGAGCACCAAATGAGCGCACTTAAAATACTGAGGACCAGCTGATTTCTGGCTTCCTAAGAAGTCTTTTCCAGACAGAAAGTCAAACCACATAGCACCTTTTACAAGTTGGGAAAAATTCTTGATTTGCATGTCTAAGCCACAATTTCTTTCCCTGCAAAATGGACCCTGAGAAGTTAAGGCCCTTGTGAGAATACAAGGCTAGCATATGCCTGGCAATGGCTCTCCAAGCTTCCCTGTGGGTGTTCGTCCTCTCTGAAAACTGCTGCATCATAGGCGGAACCACGGTTTCAAAACTGACAAAAACAAATGGAGATTATTAAGTCCTTTCTCCCGTGAGAAGCAAGAATCCTCTCCACTGATGAGTTTAAAACTTTCTACACCTCTGCTAGAGGCATCTAACCTTGAAACTACCTTGGCTTCACTGTTTGAAAAAGTATATTAGTTACAAATCTGATTCCAACCCTGAGTTTTAGCTGGCCTCCATTCTCATCTGTTGTACTCACTGGGGCAAGACTGGAGGAATCTAAGATTTAACAGTTTAGCAAGTATTTTAATCTTGTTTCCAGGTGACTTCTGATCTGCTATTTCTCCAACTTGTCTGGTTTCAGTGGAGGGTTCTCCTGCTGCCTTTGGTTTTTCCATACCAGATGGCTTTCCTAAAGTTTGCTTAGTCCCATGAGCCTCATTGTGATCGTTCTGAGAGCAGTAGATGGAGAAAGAACCCTAAGACCTTCAGACAAATGTCTGCATTATTCTGGGATTTCTACCTGGCACACAGCAGTGGATAAGATACTAGCATTTAAATGGGAAGACAAGTTCAGATCGCAAAACCTAAAGTCATAGGACAACTGTGGTAGAAAAAACACTGCAGAGAATAATAAGTTGAGAATACTATGCCCAGCAGGACATGAATAGATCAATATCATACAAAGTAAGTGCTGGAATAGTCCTTGAATTCACTTGTAATATGATTAATGGGAAAGTTGGACACCACCCTGAGAAATGGGATGTGCAGGTGCACAGCCCCTGGGTTCAGGCCGAATTCCCAGCTCCTAACTCCGTGCTTTTCTCCTGCACCCTGTTGGCTCCTGTCTGCCCACTGAACTCCTTGAGGATTCTCCAGCCTCCAAGCCTCATTAGACCACGGCCAAGGGGCTTACTTTTAATTCTACAGAATTTACACAGGATTATACCACCAATAAATCTCTTAGAGCCATTAATCCTTGTAACCAAGGGCTCTAAAATTCCAAGATCTGACAAGGATAATTGAGAAAGTCAAGTGCAAATCTTCAATTACAGAGTTGGGGGAAGAAAAATAAAAACAAAGAGAAGATAAAAAGAAATTCTTGAACTGATTTTCTCTTTGTACATCCTAGTACTGGCAAAGCTGAGATGCAAGTATGAACAATATCCAGTGTTACCGAATTGGGTAAAATTCAGTGTGCTGTGATCAGTCCTTACAACCAGTGTCTCAGCTATTGTTCCCAACAGCTCTGTGTGTGGTACGCACCATCTACCTGGCACTTCAGATGAGAACACAGATAGTGTGGGGTGTTTACCTCTCCGAGGGGCCTGGCAGGGGGTTCAAGGGTGGCAGAGTCAAGAGGTAAAGCCAGCCTGTGCTCCAAACAGTCAGTGTCCTCAAACTGTCTTTTTTCCTACCGTATGTTTGCTTACCGAATTCCCTTTAACATAGAAGAGGACTTTCCTGTTATTACCCAAGACACAACCATCCTTGTTGCTCTAAAGGATCCCAGAGAATAAAGAATTTCAGAAAGCTAAAAATCAGAAAACGTGCTCAAAATTTTGTACCTTTAGCCCAGCACTGAAGATGCTGCTGTGCTGTGAGTGCCTCCCGTGTGATTACAGGCTGGGTCTCTAGGGTGCTACTGTTGGGAGAAGAACCACCTTTGGGAAGTTCTAGGTCACTGGGGAGTGTGGTGTTTCATGGCAGGTGACTACTCTGTAGTGCCCATGTGGTCCCTGGAGTTCTTACTGGAGAATTGTCATAAAAGTGGGAAGTCTGGCCCCACCTGTCCTCTCTTTGTTTCTCTCTGATCCTATTTGAGATGTGCCCACTGCTGATTTGCACTCCTGCCATGACTGACCCCAGTCTGTATGTTATATGCTAGCCAAACCAACAGGCCATCCACCTTGGACTTTGAACTCTCAAACAAAGCCAAAGAGGTATAAAGTTATAAAGTTAGCTATCTCTGGTACTTCACTGTAATGATGCAAAAGTGACTTAATCAGCAGTTCGATTTGAAAGGAGTATTTTTGAGCCTTTCCAAAAGAGATTAGAATATACTGTTACCTGGTGATTGAGCCTTAAGCAAAACAAGTCAGAATCCAATCCAGTCCTGTGCCTGTGCCTCTCAACTGGAGGTGCTGTGCTAAGGAGTTCCTAGTGAGGCAGGTGCTATTCAAGGCAAGTCGGTTAAATGCAGAAAATGTGGCTTTGTTGCCATCCGTGTGTCCAGTTTAGTGGATGAGCATCTGCTAAGTGTAAATAAGCTGCTCACCATCCCTGCCCCCTACAGAAAATTGCAAGATGATGCAGCAAATGCTGGTACAGGAGTTTTATCCCTTGACATACATTGGCCACCACCTACATGCAAAGCCGTGAGGTCCACGTCAAAAATACAGAAAAGACAGCAGAAACTGCCCCGTGTCAGAGGTGCTCACAGTGTGGCAGAGAGAAAAGTGAAACTCAGTGTAATGATATCAGTGTCTTCCCAGAGGTCACTACCTGATGCTGATGCAGAGAGAAGCTCAATCTGAGTGGGGGCCAGCAGTCGAGGCCAGAGGGCAGCCGGGAAGCACCACTTGCCCGAACTTGCATGTGTCTTTTTGAAACGTTGCAGAATTTTGTTCCTTCTTTTTCCTTTTGATTGTCTATGACCTACTCTTTATATACAATAGAAAATACAGGAAAATAGATTTTTAAAAACAGTATTGTCACTGTTAACCTTTTTGGATATGTTTGAAACATTGGGTTTTTGCATTTGATTTTGCTGTTCTTGTACACAATTCAATAAATTCAACTGGCATTTGCTGAATACATTCTGTGTGCAAGATATTGGGCTACAGAGATGGCTATGACACTATCATCATCCAGCCTGGTCATATAGTCACTCAATTAAGCAAGTGAGTAATAGACACAGCAATGAGAAATGTAGACGCAGGAAGCCCAGGAGCCAAGTGACAAGCTGACCTCTGGTCTAGTCTATAAACAAAAGTGAATCTCATTACCGTTTTTCTGAATATTATAATAAAGACATTTTCCACTCTATGGTAATTGTTTTTGTGAGATCCTCATAATCTTTGTGAAGTGAATAAACTATTCTTTGTTATATTTATTAATTATAAAATGTGAATTATTATAAATAATCTTTTAAAGGAACATCTTTAATTTTTCAGCATGGTACAGTGGCACATGCCTTCAATCTTAGCACTCTGAGAAGCCGAGGCAGGAATATCACAAGTTCTAACTAGCCCAGAGAACTTAGTGACTTGGTGAGACCCTGTGTTAAAATAAAAAATAGGAAATACCAGGATGTAGCTCAGTGCAAAGGCCCTGGGTTCAGTTCCTACTACCAAGAAAAAAAGAATGACTCAGTGTGTTCCAATCTTTTTCCCAAAATCCATTCCCTCATTTTACAACTGGCAAGCTGATGTTGTCTGTTGAAACAATTAATACACAGTTCATCAAAGAGTTTCTAGAGTGAGGCCTAAAGGCTGCAAAAAATAAAACTCTCTGGGTTTATCAACCCTAATGCTATTGATGTCTGGGCTAGATCATTCAATTTGCTGCAGAATGTCCTGTGATTATAGGAGGGTTAGCAGCACCCATTCCCTCTACCCAATAGACATTAGTCACAATCTCCAGGCCCAAACCAAGGTGATCTTCAGACATTTCCTGGGATTTCTTTGAAAATATGTCCCATGTGGAGAGCTCATGTACCTGCCACTTGGGTTTGTGAGGCCTTAGGTAAGGATGCAGGACGCTGGGAAGATTGTAAAGCTGGAGGAATTTCTTTTAGCTAACATGCAAGTCCTGGGTTATCAGAAAACAGAATTCAGGGAACTACAGTCTGGGGGAGGTTCTCTGATGTGCCTGCTAAACAAGGCTCTTCTCTTCTTGCCTCTTGTCTCTTGACAGCAAGGGCTGAAAAGTTTGAAGGACAGTGATTCTGGGGCTACATTACTATGTCTTCAGGTAAATGTGGCTAGTGTTTCCAGAACAATCTGATTTTTATAAATTTCCTCAATCTTGTAAGATAACAGTCATCAGTCAGAGAAAGTTTTTTTTTTAATGTCATTTAGGTATTTATTAATGATTCATTCACTTCAAACAGTGTTCTCCCTTCAAGTGTGTTGTTTTATTTGTGTTTTGATAATTTTTAGTCATGTGAGGAAAAATATGTGTTTCAGATGTGAAAAACCTGCCTGAACTAAGAAAGCAGGAATAACCGAGAGAGTCACCAAGTCCTCCAGAAAAGACCCAAACTTCTTACTGACTCTTAGACCTGCAGAAGACTATGACAGTGAAAACTACCAAAGCTACACATGAAGCAAATGATACAAATTTAAAGTTCCTCTCCATGTGTATTCTGTGTTGGAAATGGAGTGCCTTGCCTTTTTAGTGTGAAGAGCCTCAGTTTCTTGTTTCTAAATGTCTCTCGCTATTGGATACTAATTTATCATTTTCATAAAATTGCAGATGGGAATCTGCTGCCTGAGATGAGCTATATATTATGAAAATGTGTCCACCTCCTCTGTAGGAACTGATCTTATTAGAGAATTTCACAGAGCTAAATTTACCTCTTTGGTGACGAGGACTGGAAGGGAAAGGAATTAACATTTGCTGTGAACATACCAGGGAGTAAGAGCTCCGCATGCTATCAACTCAATGTTATTAACATGATAAAGCATAATTACCATCCGCATTGATAGAAGACAAAACTGAGGACCAGAGTGGTGTGAAGTCTTTCCCAAGACTGGTGAAGGAGAAGGGCCAGTTTCAAGCCAAATTGTCTACTTCTAAAGTTGAACTCTTTCCACTGACTACATTACCATGTTAAGGGGGAATAAGCCATTTCTCAGAGGGGTGTATGGGGCAGTATTTATTAATACGGACCTAAACCTTATGCTCCTCCAGGCTCTGATAGGTTTGCTTCAAGAAGCCATTAAGAAAAGCCACTGATCCAAGGGCTGTAAATTAACACTTTGCTCATACACCACTCTCAGGAGTTCTTTAGAACCTTGGTAATATTCTTCCTTAAAATAAGTATCAGTTTTCTGGGTATTTATGCTCTATCACTCTTAGTTTTTCCATCCTTGACTCCATTAATAGAATTTTTCTTAATTCCTTTTCTCTTTCATGGGTTTGCAAAGGGCTAATTTACAGGCAAAATCGCTAATTTTACAGTTGCTTTCTGCTTTGTCAGCAGGAGAACGACTGAGGAGTTATTAATAGAAGAATAGTGTTCCCTTTTCATCCTTTTGCTCTTGAAGGCAGTAGGAGCTGTGACTCAAATCCATTATTTAATAACATTTGTTCTTCTTGAAAGGTTGTCGTCCTGGCCTTTCGGTTTCCACTGAACTGCAGCGGTATCAGCAGCCACAGCAGCCACTTGTTCTTCCTGAAAGACTCCTGTAGTTCCTCCAGGCTAATGGTTGCTGTAAGACTGTCATTGAGAGCCACCTTGGAAATTAGGTCCAAACTGGGACGTTCTTTCAGAATCTCAGTATGTTTTCGAGATACTAATTTCTAGCTGTAAGTATTTGTAAGTGCCCCAGTCACTCCCTGTAGATTCCTAGAGTGAATGCTAAATGTGGGATATACTAGTTAGAAATTTTATGTTATGGTAGTAGCAGAGAAGAGATAACAGGGGCCTAAACAAGGGAGAAATTTATTTCTCCCAAGTACACATTTTAAAACAGGGATTCAGGGTTAGTACAGTGACCTCATACTGCCCTCGGGGACCCAGAATCCTTCTGCATTTAGGCCACTGTCACTGTCATGTGGCTTCCATTCTCAAGTCTGTCCCAGGTCCAAGACATACCTGATACTCAGCAGGAATCAGAACCCGAGGATCTAAAGCAAAAGAAAACAGAGCAGCTGTCTGCTCATCTCTCGAGAAAGTCCCACAATAATTTTATGTTTACAGTGCCAAGCTGCCAGGGAAGCTGGTAAGAACAGCCCTTCTGTTGCCTGTGGGGGCTCTGGCCGGATATACATATGAGATGAATATGCAGAGATAAGGGACTTTTGGAGCCCAAAACTTCACAGAATGCATGCTTAGAGATTAAAAGATGTCCTATAGGGCCACAAGACCAAGTAGGATCAAATGCACTGCCTTAAGGAACGGTGTTCCGGCCTTTGTGTTCTCCACACTTTGATTTATTGTTAGATTAGTTCCAAGGTTGGTCATTAAACAGACCTCCCTCATCTGCCCTCTCTGCTTCCTCTGTCCCTACACCAGTTCCTGCCCAGATGCTCTTCGTGTTTCTTTTATCTTTGCTTCCCGGTTCTCTCAATAAAAGGTCACAGAGGCTTCAGTTTGGGGATGTTCTTATCAGACTCTCACATACTGAGGGTCTTGGTTAATGGGCCCCTCTGGGCCTTTGTGGAGCTTGGATCGGACATTGACTCTGAGTAATCCTTGTTTCATTCTTGGCACCATGCCATTGTTGTGAACTGTGGCAGCTGCCTCCAATAAAAGTATGGCTTTGTTACTAAGGAGAAAGTGTAGAACAGTACGGGAGAGGCAAGTAGCATGCGTTCCACGTGGAACACAGAGAATGGACATGGACCCAAACAGCCTTTGTGAAGCATCAATTTTGGGTCTAGAAAAAGGATAGAAAGCATTCGCTTATTCTTTCAAGAAACAAACGCTCGCATACCTTTGACTTATGTTGTCATCTTAACCTAGAATGTTCTCTTTTTTCTCAGTCACTTGGAAAACTACTCATTATTCATGACTGTTCTTCAATAATACCTGTTATCTAATGTTTTCCTCAGTTCCCACCATCTGGGTCCAGCAAGAATTCCCTAATTGCTTGGCTCTGTCCATAGGTCCCTGTATCCTTAACTGTCATGTGACTTTGCCTTCCTTGGGGGCAGTAGGTGACAATTGTAGGAGAAACAGATAATCTTGGTTTCAACCTCTGGCTAGAAATGTTTGCCCTTTGAGCTACAGTTTCTTGTCTCTAAAAACGGAACATTAAATCTCATCGTGGGGGCTCATCACAGGGAATTCTGCAAAGATTGAATAAGATGATATGGGCAAAACATAGCTGTGGACAGCTCTCACCATGGACTAGTTTATTTTATTATGCTGTCATCTGCCTGTTATAATTGATTTGATGGCTTCCTCTGTCATATAACCATCCTTTTCTTTCTGTTTGTCCCTCTCCTCTTCTTAGAAGAATTCATAGGGTATTAAGGGCTCTGGTATAACCTAATCTTCACTAACAATTGGAACTATTTTTACCACATTCAGCTGAAATTTAACATATCAATTAATAAGGTTTCTGGAATTATATTATTCATGTATCTTTTCTTAAAATTTACTTCAAGATATACTTCATTTCAGTGGGTAGAGACAAAAATTCAATAGTTAAAAGTTGAAAAGTTTGATAAAGAAAGTCTGGCAATGAATATTAATCTATGCAACCTAGAATTAAGTCTCAATAATGATAGTAATTAGTCTTGTAAGAGGAAAACGTTTAAAAACACATATACAGCTAAAACAATAAATTAACTATGACAAATAAGTATAAAATTTCCAGTTCATATATATCTTGGTTACTTTTCTCCTTGCTGAGACAAAAATACCTGACACCCACAAGTTAAGGGAGGAAAATTTGTAGAGGTTTCAATTCAAAATTTATACAGGTTACAGTTCATAGTTGGCTGACTCCAAGGCAGAGTGTCATGGCAGAGGGGCATCACCAAGGAGAAACAGTTCTTGGCAGGCAGAAGATAGCAAAACCAAGCAAGCCATAGACAAGCCTCTTTCTGTCTCTTATATTTTATCCCTTGCTAAGGGTAGCACTCCCACCCTTAATCCCAGTGCCCTTAATCCTAGTATCACATCCTTGATCCCAGCAGAACTATGCTGAACCAATCAGTGGACTAATTTAGTAATCACACACTCTAGAAAAAGCCCTACCTATGACTGCATGAGGCTTTGGGGGAACATCTAGACACAAGCTATAACAATATAAATGACAACAAAAAATGGACTTGAAATGGTTGAAAATGAAAATATATGATTGTCCTCATTTTTCGTAGGAGAGACTCGATATTATCCTGTTGTTGCAGGCATTACATTATGAAATTGGAGCACCTGTTTTAGATGTATAAATATAACAATAAATGGAGCTAAAGGCTAAAGATACCACACTCTGAAATATAAGTCCTGCATTAGTCAGTTTTCCCATCACTGGGACACAATACCATACTGGGACCTAATACCCAGAACCAAAAGGAGGAGGGGTTGGTTTGGCTCACTGTTCCCAGGAGGTTCAGTCTGAAGGCAACTGGCTCCACAGCAGCATGACACAATGGAAGGTCACAGCAGAAGATGCCTGCTCAGCCTGTGACAGCCAGGAAACAGAAGGAAAAGGGAGGAGCCACCGGGACGAGAATACAGCCCCTCCTCACAGTACATTAGCTTCTGAACTCATCAACCAGTGAATCTACTTCTGAGCATGGTACCCCATGATCCAGTCACCTTCCAAACATGTGAGACTTTAGCAGCCATTTTATATCTAAATCATAAGAAGCACCTTACTTAAAATTACAAATACTGAGTGGTATACTGGAGTGATAGGAAAACTGTACACCTTTCCAATTACTGGAAAAATGAATAAATCAAAGACAAAAATCTCAAATGACAGCTAATATTTTAGAAAGAAAGAAAAAGCAAGGGCACATGGTAAAAATAATAAAAAGGTGACAATTGTACAGCTATAATCATTTTTGAAAATAATTACTGATAATTAAGAGATAATTAAATTTTGAGTGCTAACTTTAAATCAAATAAAAACTGATTTGCCTAAAATAAAACATCCCAGAAAACTTAAACATAAAGGAAGGACAGAGGAATAGCTAAACTAATGAAAAAATTAGAAAATATTATTCATTATTATTATTACCAGACAGGCTTGACATCAATGTAAGATGGTTAAAATGTCCTGAACAAGGAGGCTTACTAACAATATTATGTATAATGTTTAATGAAACTAGAACTGTAACAACTTATTAAGCATTGAAATAAATTAGCATTGAATAAATAAATTTCTTTTTTTTAATTTTAAACCAAGAACATGTATTGGTACATTTTACATATAATGGTTACATACATCACATTTATTTTGTACCTGTACATGATGCATCTTGGTTCTCCCCCCTCTTCCCCACCCCTCCCCTCTGTTCCCTCCCTCCCTATTTACAGCAGGTTTATTCATAATTTTCTATATTTTCCCTTTCCCTTTTCTTTCCTTTGTTGCCTTTCTGCTTTTCTCCTTCTTTCTTTCTAGTACTCCTCTCCTTTGTATATTATCTTCCTTTTATATAATATCTATTACACCTCTTTGTCCTTATTTACAATTATGATTTCTCATATCAGAGAGACAATTCGAAGTGTACTCATGAGTATCTGATTTATTTCACTTAAAAGTATGTTCTCAAGGAACATCCATTTATATGAGAATGACTCTAGTTTATCCTTTTTTATGGCTGTGTGAAAAAACCACATTTTCTTTAGCCATTCATTGGTTGTTGGGCATTTAGGTTGTTTCCAAGACTTAGCTATTACAAATTGTGTTGCTATGAACATGGTTGTGCATATGTCCCTATGGTATGACGATTTTAATTCTTCTGGGAAGATCCCCAGTAGGGGAATAGCTGGGTCAAATGGAACCTCCAGTTGTAGTTTTTTGAGGAATCTCCATATTGATTTCCACAGTGGCTGGACCAGTCTGCATTCCCACCAACAGTGGAGGAGGGTTCCTTTTTCCCCACAGCCCCACTAGCATTTGTTATTGGTTGATTTTTCCATATATGAGGTTCTTTCTGGAGTGAGGTGGAATCTTAACATTGTTTTGATTTGCATTTCTCGGATGACTAGTAATGTGGAACATTTTTTCATATATTTATTTGCCATTTTTATTTCTTCATCTGAGAAATGTTTATTCATTTCAGTTGCCCATTTTTGGATTGAGTCTTTAAATTTGAGAGGTTTAATTTTTTTGAGTTCTTTGTATATTCTAGATGTTAGATCTTTGTCCAATGGATAGCTAGCAAAAATTATTTCCCAGTCTGTGGGTTTTTACCCTGCTCTATTGGTGATTTCTTTTGCTGTGCAAAAGCTTTTTAATAGCATGTGGTCCCAAGCACTGATTCTTTGTATTGTTTCCTGTGCAGTCTGGGTTCTGTTCATAAATTTTTTTCCTACCCCTATGTCTTCGAGGGTTCTTCCTATTCTGTTCTCCAGTAAATTTAGTGTTTCCATTTTAATGTTTAGATCTTTGATCCACTTTGATTTGAGTTTAGTACATGGTGAGAGACATATATCTAGTTTTAGTTTTCGACATGTGGTAAGGCAATTTTTCCAGCACCATTTGTTAAATAGGCTATCCTTCTTCCAGTGAGGGTGTTTGGCTTCTTTGTCAAAGATGAGGTATTTGAGTGTGTTTGGGGTTGTTTCTGTATCCTCCAATCTATTTCATTGATCCTCAGGTCTGTTTTTTTGCCAGTACCATGCTGTTTTTAATACTGTAGCTCTATAGTATAGTTTTATGTCAGGGACTGTGATGCCCCCTGCTTTTCCCCTGTTGCTTAGGATCGTTTTTGCTATTCTTGGTCTCTTGTGGTTCCAGATGAAATTCACGATTGTCCTTTCTAATTCTTTGAAGTATGTTAGTGGTATCTTGATTGGAATTGCATTGAATCTGTATAGTAGTTTAGGAAGTATAGCCTGGAAGCAAGCATTACCCTGATACTAAAACCAGAAAAGGACCCAACTGAAAAAGAGAACTACAGGCCAATCTCCCTAATGAACATAGATGTGAAAATTCTCAACAAGATTCTGGCCAACAGAATACAACAAATTATCAAGAAGATTATACACCACGACCAAGTAGGATTTGTCCCAAGGATGCAGGGATGGTTCAACATATGCAAAACAATAAATGTAACACAACATATCAACAAAGTCAAAGAAAAAAATCATATGATCATCTCAATAGATGCAGAAAAAGCATTTGACAAAATCCAACACCCGTTCATGATAAAAACATTACAGAAACTTGGAACAGATGGTGTATATCTCAATCTGATAAAAGCCATATATGACAAACCAACGGCCAACATTACACTAAATGGTGAGAAATTAGAAGCTTTCACACTAAAATCTGGAACAAGAGAAGGTTGCCCACTGTCACCACTATTATTCAACATAGTTCTAGAAACATTAGCCAGAGCAATTAGACAAGAGAAAGAAATAAAAGGAATAAAAATAGGAAAAGAAGAAGTGAAACTTTCGCTATTTGTGGATGACATGATACTCTACATAGAAGACCCAAAAAACTCCACCAAAAAACTACTGGATTTAATAAGCAAACTCAGTTGTATTGCTGGATACAAAGTCAACACTCAAAAGTCAATAGCATTCCTATACACAAACAATACACCCACCGAAAAAGAAATAACAAAAGATATACCTTTCACAATTGCACACACAAAAAATAAAATACTTAGGAATCTATCTAACAAAGGAAGTAAAAGATCTTTACATCGAAAACCACAGCACTCTAAAAAAAGGAAATCGAAAGGATATCAAAAAATGGAAAGACATCCCATGCTCCTAGGTAGGAAGAACCGACATAGTGAGAATAAATAAATTTCTTCATTGAATAAATATGAAGAAAAACTAATGAAAATATAGGTTAGTTATTTTCAAAATTGTGGGTATAGATAGATAACATAGGAAATATCTAGGTATATAATTAAAATAGAGCTAAATCAAACATTATCATCTTTAAATGTAAAATATATTTTCTTTTCAAGGATTGTGAATTACTTTTAATAACAATAATATGTGAGAAAATGTTTTAAAACTTCATCAAACTCAGGAAATAACATTGCTGCATACTACATTTTCAGGCAAAATGCAACAAAACTAAAAATGAATAACAAAGCAGACATTAAAAATACATGAAGGAATGTAGACATAGCCTCTGAATTTATAAAGTATAAGGAGGCTAGAAAATACTTAGTAATATCTGCAAAATGATGAAATAAATATACTAATGCTGAAACCTATTTAATCTTGTCAAGGATATATGAAGGAGAGAATTCACAGAATTTAAGTAAATTAAAATGTATTAATTATATACTTAAGTAAGGCTTACAAAACAGATTAAATGGTATAACTGCTGAATAAAGCCAAGAAGCGTTCACTTGAAAAAATAAATTCACCCAAGAAAAATAAACAGGAGAAAACATAGCATGTAAAATTAGGAATGAAATGAGAACAAATAGCTTAAAATTATGGGGGAAATTATTTCAAATAATATTTGCAAAACTGTAATGCTTTAAGAATTCTTGATGAAAATATTCTAGCAAAAAATATGCTGATTTTAAAGTAAAATATGATTTTATTCTGTAAACATGGTACACTGAAAATCTTATCAATCCTCTCACTGGAAATCATCTAGAAATAATGACTAAAATTTTTAAAAAGGTATTTGTAACAACTGAGCTCATAAGACTGTAAGTAAAATTCTTAATGATATAAAGCATAATTATAAATTAAGAAAAGTAAGCAAACTTTGTAAAAGATAGCTGTCTTTTGTATATTTATAGACACAGATATTTATTACAATCTATGGTGTACTCGAGGGAATCATAAGACATAGGGTCAGTGCAAGCAGTGAAGTATAAATGGAGACCCACAAACAGAGATCTTCAAATCACTACACAGTATCTTTACCAAAAACACAAACGAAGAAGAAAGTGGAAGAAGAGGAGGAGGACAAAGCAGAAGGAGGTAAGAATAGAAAGAGGAAAGGAAGGAAAGAGCGTGACACAGGAAGTTAACTCTCTCTCAGCTGTGAAGAAAATACTTCCCATGTGAGCTGTTGCCGATACCAACAGCATATGGCTGCTAAAACTTCAATTTAAGAATTTAATTTAATGCTTGAGTTAAGAGCATTGTCAGACATTTAAAATAAGCAAACATATTTCCTCTCTTGCAAAATGTATCCTTAATCCATATTGCAAAGAGTTCCCTAAAATAATGTCCAGGCAAATGTAAGTTCACTGTAAAAATGCACAAATTACCCAGAGCACACAAGTCACAAAGCAAAACTAGTGTGAGTCAGGCAGAAAACATCTCCAGCAAACAGACTCCAGCCCATTACACATGAAGCAAATATTCTCAGCATGCTTTACGGCCTTATGGCAAATACTCTTAATGCATTTAAACAAACAGAAGTCTTCAAGTAAGGCCCAAGTAATTACAGTATTTAAAATGAATTGGGGAAATTGAAAAAAGTATGGTAAAATCCAAAATATTAAATATGTAATATTACAATTAAAAGCTTAAGTAATCAGATAATTTAAGAATCAGATAAAATAGCTGAAGGATGACTGAGTGGCTTGGAGAACATCTCATGAAAATATTGACAATGTAATATAAATTAACATGTGGAAAGTATAAAACCTGGAAAATAAAACAACCAGCTCTAAAATATTTCTAATTACATTTCCACCAAAATATGACCTTGAACCATGGAGGAAGTTATTCGACAAGACATTCATCAGGAATTTTTCAACCTTAATGACAGGAGACCAGTGAATTGCAAGGTGGGTGAATCCAACAATCTACACCTGGACATATCATAGCAAATGTGACACAATATCAAGGATAAAACCAACTCTAAAGGCAGGTCGAGAAGAGTTAACTCATTTGCAGGAGAATGACAATTAGAATGATCCTTGACTTCTCAACTCCATAACAGAAAATAAAAATCAGTAGGAAAAATACATATTTAGGATGCTAAGAGAAAATACCTGTAATTTTAGATTTGTTTACCCAGAAATTATAGTGTAAAATGAAGGGATAAATATATTTTAGGCAAAACTATGTAAATATCACTAAGACACATTTGGTAAAAGGACAGAGTACTTTACAGAGGGAGGGTAAAAATATTCATTATAACTTAGAAGTTGTTAATTACAAACACTTAAATTTCAAGGTTGAAAGTCTGAGAAAAAAAATTCATTCCAAAGGAAACAAAAATGAAGGCAAAGAAAAAGTAAAATAAAAAAATTAAAACTTAAATATTAAAAAATATTAAATAATAAAATATTTTCAAGTAAAATTAAAAAATAAAAAGCACAGAAAGAGTAAAAATAAGTCCAAATATATCAGTAACTATAAACACATATGAATACATTAAATTTTCTTACTAAAAGCAAAATTTGTTAAATTGGATTTTTGAAAATACCATTATTTACTATTTAAAAGTGATACAAGTAAAGCATAAAGACAATGAAAAGTTGAAATGAAAAAAGAAGGTATATGTTTTTCAGGCAAATAGTATCCAAAACAATTTAATTTTCATACTAAAATTAAGTAAAATTGATATAAAGACTAAAAGCATTTTTAAAAATAGAAAAGATCACTGCATAATAATAAAAGTTTTCATTCACCAAGAATTTCAGTGATTCTGAATCTATATGCACTTAAGAAGATGACTAAAAACAAGGCAGAATAGAAAGTGGAATTTGAAGTACAAATGGAGAAATCCCACCCATTAGACCCTTTAGAACGCATAACCCAATTTTCTGTGCAAAATTTAACACAAAAATCAATCAAGATATAGAAAATTTGGACAATACAACTCACAAGTGTGAGCTAATGAACATGTACACACAAAACTGTCCCATAGTTAGCAAGCACACATTCTCTTCGAGCATAGTCAGAATCTAAATGAGCAATAATGTTCTTGGTCATAAAGGAGTCTCAATGAATCCCAAAGAACTCTCAGTATACAGACTATATTCTCTGACCACAGTGTAGCTAACACTCTGAGAAGTGGTCCCCAAACATAATTTAAAAATTCACTTTTAATACCAATCTGTTAGATCCACTTACTCTTCAACACCATGTAGCAGCACGGGGTAGAGAAAAGCCAAAACCCTGCCAACTAGTTTCATTTTAAATTTAAGGTCAGTAAACTCAAGCAGAGCTTTAAAGTGTCCTGGAGATCACACCAATTTCACTCCCTTCCTGCTCTTCCACGACAGCTCCTCACCTCCTCTCTCCTCAAACCACGCATTCTACTCCTCTATTTCCTCTCAGCCTAAAATACTGCTTATCATTTCTCTGAAAAAAAGAAGGGATCCTTCCTTTCAACAAGTTCAGCTAAATTAAGCTGAGCAATCATATCTTACCTACGCCCTAATTGCCCCACCAGCTGCATTTGATATAGTCCATCCTTCCCTCCCTCTTCCTTCACCTGGTGTATAGGATGTACTAAGCTGCAGCCTGTTTACCCAACTCCTACTTGACTCCACAACTAGAATGTTTTGTAAGTACTTCATAGTCAACCAGTCCAAACCTGGGAGTCTGGTCTTCCCCGTAAATGTTCCTCATTGTTAATCTTCCCTATACCCGAGAATAAAAGGTTTATCTTTCCATTTGCTTTGGTCCACATGACCAAAAAAATAAAAAAGTTTAATTCATCTTTGATTTGTTATTCTTATGCCTCACATTTTACTCATCATGTCTGTTCCATTCTACCTTCAAAACACACTCAGAATCTAACCATTCCCAACACCCACTCTGCCACTGCCACGATCAAAGCAAATCTCCCATTTTCCTGAATAGCTGTGCCACCATCCTGTCATCTCCTTACTTCCATCTTTGCCCCTTGTAGTTTAGTCAGCAACACATTCACATAAACCATTAAGAAAGCATGTTAAATAATGTCAAATCTGTATTCGATGATCTCCACTCACTTCCACTGTCAATTGCCTAAAAGTCTCTGCGAGATTTAATCCTCTCACACACCACCAGATCCTTCTGCGTTCCCTCCCATGTGTCTGTTCTTCCTTACTCTACTTTCGCCACGATCTTCTTTATTCTTGAAGCATGCAAACTTTATGATTTGCAATTTCTAGTTCAAACTGCCTGAAATGTTCAACTATCACATATCCCAAAGTGGTTTCAAGGATCCCTTCACATCCTTCGAATCTTCTCACGAAAACACCTTCTCACTGAAATTCTTTAGCCATTTTATTTAAAATTGCAATCCACATGTCATTTAGTACTTGCCATCACCATTACATATTTTATTTTTTCCAGAGCACTTTTAAAACTGACATATGTTTTACTTCTTATTCTTTTTGCTAGAATTCTGAGATCAATGTGTTAGCAGTGCAGGTTCTTCTAGCGCACTCTTCTATGCTTATAGATGACCAGACGCCCTTTCCCTGCATCTTTGCACAGTCCTTCTGTGTGTATGAGTGTTTGGCCTTCTGCTTAGAGGATCGCAGGCCACAAGGTATTAGGACTCATTTTAATCTAATTTCCTCTTTCCTAACCCTGTCTTCAATACAATCACATTCTTAGAAAGTGGAACTTTAGACTTTGACATACAAATGTTTGTATCTCCGTCAGAAAGTCAGTCCCACAAGGGAAGTGGTCTCGGCGAGCTGAGTATGTGCTTACACTAGTTCAGTGAGCAAGTGAGAGAATGGACATCACAGACATTCACATCAGTTTATATCAATTATGAGCAACAGACTGAATAAATAACCATAAAGGTTAAGTAAGAAGCATATCTTTTGCATTCCATAAGAATGCCGTGACACAAATTTATTATATGTGCATAAAGTCATAGTACACTGACATTTCCACAGCAACAATCAAAAAGTGTAAAATGCATTTAAGAAATTATCTTGTTAGAAACTCTGAACAGCTTTGAAACAACAAAAACAAAAAGAATTAGGGCTCCAGGAACTGAGGTCCTTTCTAATGTGAGCTGAGTATCCCTGAAAATTTCTTTCCTGAGGTGTGGTCCACGCAAAAGTCCCTACTGGAGTGAGGAGAGAGCTTGAGATGTTTGGTGGCCCACGTGGAACACAGGACAGATTAGAAGCCAGCAGGCCACAGTATTCTGTTTTAGCCATCGAATACTTGCTGCACATGAGATAATGTGTTTGATAAATCCTAGAGGGTAGATGTCTTAGGTACTTTTCTCATTGCTGAGACAAAATACCTGACACCCAAAGTTAAAGGAGGAAAGGTTTATTTAGCTCACAGTTTGTGGAGGTTTCAGTCCATAATTGGCTGGCTCCAAGGCAGGGTGACATGGCACATGGCAAGTAACAAGCAAGCAACAGGTGACAAGAGACAAGTGACATTCTTTCTGTTCATTGTATTACATCCTTACCCTTAGGGCAGGTAGCTCTCACACCCAGGGTGGTGCGCCCTTAATCCTACCCAGAATTGTGCCAAACCTAGCAGTAGACTGGTTTAGTAATCACACACCTTTAATCCCAGCATCACATACTCTAGATCTAGCCACCACCACTGAAAAGCTCCACCTATGACCCCATGAGGCTTTGGGAGAACATTTAGACACAAACCATAACAGTAGAGTAAAACACCCTGTAATTTTTAGTCTTAGAAAACTGAATCCTGATAGAGGGTGAAGATATGCCTAAAATCCACAGTCAACCTTCTTTCAAGATAATCCCATGAGAGTCTAAAAGTCCAAGATCCAAACTTCCAAAGAAAAGACTAAAATGTGGACTCCTTCGAATATATGCAGACAGACACTGGCTGGGTTCTCAATCAAAATCCAGAGTGCAGCCCCTGAGGCAATGGATGGGACAGATGTAGACAGTCATTTCACCAAACCTCAGCACAAGGCTGGACTGAGGGGACCAGCAGTTTCCCCAGGTGGCTGACTGAAGCACAGAGAGAGAAAAGGAAGGAGAACGGACAAGCCAAAGGTGCACAAGGGATATGTGGAACATGGTGAGCACTTCCCTTACTTTGCCTTTGGAGTGCAAAAAAGGAAGCAAAAAGAAAGATACAAAAGAAATATTCGAAGATCTATTTGAAGATAATTTAAAAAACATACCAGAGATGGAGAACCACCAATTCTAGAATCTTAGTGAACTCCAGGGAGGTTAAAAGTTTATCTGACTAAATTCCTGAAAACCAAATTAGATCTGTGTGTGGAGAATGTGGGGATAGGAGGCCAGGGGAGAAAGGCAGAAACTTAGAGACAGAGGCAGAGGGAGCTAAAAGCAGCCTAAAAAGGAGTCATAAAAAGTTGGCAGTAGCTTCTTTAAGAGAACTCGTGGAAGCCAGAACATGATGGATGATTTCTTAAAGTACTGAAAGAAAAATCTCTCAATCTCTGATTTGCACCTAGTGAACATACTCTCCAGAAATAAAATCAGTGTCTGCAATTAAAGAAACATTAAAGGAAATTATTATATCCAGAAGAAAAATCCACATGGAAGAACAAAATCTCAAGATGAAAGTGGAATACTGGGAAGAGTGTGTAGTTAAACGTAAAACAATACTAACTCGGAAATAATGAAACTGCACCCTGCGGAATTTATAGCATGCATAGAAGTAAATAGCAGCAGCCAGACCAGTGGGGAAGACAATGAAGTCACACTGTCTTGAGGTACCTCTATTATCTTCAGAGTGGTAAGATTTCTTATTTAGTGTTATTGTAATAACTCAAGAATTATGTGATCGCTAGGGTGACCACTACAAGAATAATATAGGTATATTTAAATACAAATAGAAAAGAAAATATTGAGTAATTAAAAATGAGTATTTTAAAGAAGGAAAGCTATAGTAACATGGAACAGACGGGCCAAAATAAAAACAAACAGTAACCTAGTAAATGCAAATTCAACTGAACTAGTACCATATCAAATACAGTCAATGGACAGACAGTTAGCAGGCAGACATTGCCAGATTGAACTTAAATATATCACTTACCTCTTCACTATCTCCAAGAGACACTGTTGGAATAGAACATGCAGAAAGAACTGAAAGTAAAATAATGGTGAAACATATATCATGTAAACAACTAACAAAAGCAGGCATAGTTATGCCAAGGAAAGTAAACTCTCAGGAAAGAGTGATTACTAGAGCTAAAGATGTTAATGGTGACAAGATTGTATGTTCACAGAAAGATATAAATCACGAGCCTGTAAAAACACAGATTCAAAATATGTAAAGCAAAATATGGCAGAACAACAACAAAAACCTGGAACTAGATTAATTCACAATTGTAGCTGAACTCTTGGCTTACCTCTCAATAGGTATGGAAGAGAGAAAAATCAATAAGGCTACAAAATATGAATTATATAATTAACAGAATTAAAGGAATTAATATCTGCAATACACAAAAACCACTGAAGAAAATATAGTCTTCTCAAGTGCATGTGGAATTGTTTTATATTTGACAATATGCTTGCACTGGGCCATTAAAAATAATTGTTCTACAAAACTCAGACTGCACGGGAAACAGCACAAAGGATCAGTGCTTGGGATCACATCCTATTGAAAAGCTTTTGCACAGCAAAAGAAATCACCAACAGAGTGGCACGAAAACCCACAGAGTGGGAAAAAATTTTTGCCAACTATTCCTCCGACAAAGGTCTAACATCTAGAATATATAAAGAACTCAAAAAAGTCAGACCCCCCAAATTTAGAGACCCAATCCAAAAATGGGCATCTGAAATTAATAGACACCTCTCAGATGAAGAAATACAAATGGCAAACAAATATATGAAAAAGTGTTCAACATCACTGGCCATTCGAGAGATGCAAATTAAAACAATGCTAAGATTTCATCTCCCTCCAGGAAGAGTTGCTATCATTAAGAAATCAGCCAATAACAGATGCTGGCGGAGCTGTGGAGCAAAAGGAACCCTCCTCCGCTGTTGGTGGGAATGTAGGCTGGTCCAACCATTGTGGAAATCAGAGTGGAGATTCCTTAGAAAACTACAACTAGAGGTTCCATTTGACCCAGCTATTCCTCTGTTTGGTATCTTCCCAGAAGAATTAAGAACATCGTACAACAGTGATATATGTACAACC